>CAUYRT010086515.1:0-25363 GCA_963574885.1 Lepilemur ruficaudatus | reverse complement strand
AGCACTCTGGGAGGCCGAGGTGGGAAAATTGCTTGAGGTCAGGAGTTTGAACTAGCCCAAGCAAAAAGCAAAACTCTGTCTCTATTAAAAATAGAAAAATTAGCCAGGCATGGTGATGTGAATGTGTAGCCCCAGCTACTTGGGAGGCTGAGGTAGAAGAATCACTCAAGCCCAGGAGTGTGAAGTTAAAGTGAGCTATGGTGACGCCACTGCACTCTAGCCCAGGTAACTGAGCAAGACTCTAATTTAAGCATTCTAATTATGTAAAAAAGAAAAAAAAATACATCAAGCATTTTCACTGCTAGGAATTGATCTTAAGGGTATAACTTACACAAATTCAAGAAGATATATATGAAAGGAAATTCATACCAGCAAAAAAACCACAAACAAATTAAATGTCCATCAATAGAATACTGGTTGAAAAAAGACATGCCACCATACAATGGAATACTGATGATGGCACAATTTCACTGAGGGAGAGGTAGGGAAATAGTCACACATGGCAGCACCATCAGTTCAGGAAGATTTGGGTTGTGGGCCAGGAAATTAGGGATAAGGCAGAACTGGCTATCCATGTGTATGACATGGAAAATCTTATAAGAGTTTGCGTATATTTATATGAAGCAGAGAAGTGTCTTCAAATATATATCTTCACCACAAACATTTGAACTTCTGGATTTAAACTTACATAATTGCCCTACAGGAGAACTATCTTAGAAAAGTCATTTTAGTAACTAATGCCTGAAATACCAAAGTCTGAAACTCTAGTTTGCGATTAATTCTGACATGGCTCTTGTATATTTTATTAGAAACTAAATCAATATTTTGGCCAAATCTCCAAAACCGCAATCAAATACATGTAATTGCCAAATAGGGCAGGATGGTTTATAAATGTTTTAGAAGATCATTAAATAGTAACAGAGAAAGTAATTTCATATCCTCTCTCTTGCTATGAGAGAATAGAATTACTTCATTTGTTTACCAGTTGGGTTGAAAACAAAGAACATATCCAAATGTAGAAGATACACCAGGAAAATACCTCTCCATTAAATACATCCCATATACAAAATTTCTTTTATTCTTCCTAATAGCCTGCCTATTTAGTTGTATAATCAAAATGTATTTCTAAAAACTATAAACACAGTACCATTATCCTTAACTGAAATGTGTTCATTTTTGCTAACAGAATGAACATTTTAGCTCTAATTCCTCCTTTTCTGTACAAACTCATGCCATTTAAATTTGTTCTAATTTCTAAAAATTTTAACTAACTTTTCTTCCACATTAGATTTTAACCTTTACTATTACCTTCTTTACCTCCTTAATTTTGTTTTCTTGTGTTTACAGTATATCAGTGAATGCAAAAGAAGATTAAAACCTTGATGCAACATCATTAAAGATCATCATTAAAGGATTTAATAACACCAATTATATCCACATCTGACTCTCCCTTCCAAGGGCCTTTACATTACTATTTTAGAATAAATGATGGGGTTCAGAACTTAAGATCCAAAACAAGAGTACTCTCCATCTTCTGTGGCTGTGGAATCTCCTTTAACAACCTTTCATAAACCCTGGCTCCACCTTCTATCACCTTTTCCATCACCAGTCCTACCCCCAATGAACAACTTTCATCCATTCAGTTTACCACATATATCTAGCTATTCTAGTTTATTTTGTAAAAGAAAAAGTAGCACAAAATTATCTTGATTTAAATTTTATCAATGTATGGTGACTTGGCTTTAAAATTGTTTTTAACCTTTATCAAATTTAATTCTGAAAATAACCCTCTGATATAGGAATTATTACAGAAAGGGAAACTGATGCTTAGACAGTTTAATTGACCTGCTTAAGGTCATGCAACAGCAAAGCTGAGATATGAAATCCTGTCTCTGTCTCCAGATCCAGTGTTCTTTCCACTACTCCATGTTACTTCAAACTGTTCTTCAGGAAACCACATTATTATTGATGCAGGAAAATTAAAGAATTCAACACCAAAACTGTATTCCTTTACAACTTAATGTACAATAGCCTAACTTTTATGATATTAAAATATTGAAATGATTATTCATAGTAACAAATATGAACAAGGACATTTCCCAAAGAAATATAAAACTAGAGGAACTAGTGTAATGAACCCAATATATCCATCTTTCAACTTCAATATTACCAATATATAATCAATGTTTCATCTCTACTCCCATCCTCACTCCTTCAATCCCAGATTATTCTCAAGTACCTTCCAGAAAGTATACGTAAATTTGCAAATACCTGTAAATATTTTAGTATGTATCTCTAAAAGATGAGTCTTTTTCAAAAAAAACCAATCACAACACCACTATCACACCTAAAAAATTAATAATTCCTTAAAAATCAATCATATAGTTTTTTAAAAGCTTGGAAATGAACTCCATTTTGCTAATCAGCCTCCACCTTCCGAAATAGATGCAAAATATTTCATAAAGCATTCTGATGTCCCTCAGAAGGTTCCTTAGTGTCCAAAGAAATATTCCATTTCAAAATTATAAGCTCATTGTGCAGTAGAAACCCTTCCAGGTACAGATGAGGACCTCCACAATGAAAGAATCAGATGGATAAAACATTACATGGTAAGTTATGTGCTAGAATAATAATTTATACGAGGCTATGACCTAACATAAATCATTAGGGTTCAAATCATTACCTCTAATTATACAACAATCCAATCTATATACAGAATGCTGCTCTTAGAGCACTGATAAAGCCAGGAATTTGTTTGGTGTGTTCCTACTAAAGACAGTTACAGATTTTTTAAGTTTCCCTTGGTGAAGTCCTATAGCAATGTGCAACTATGTTTGACCTACGCTGTATCATAGAAGACAGATAAGCATCTTATTAGGTTCATATCATGGTTATATCCAATGGTGTTCAATGGACATATGTGCCAGACAACACGCTAAGGCATATGGCTGCCCTGAGGAGGTAATGGTCAAAGGGGGAGGCAAAGAAGAAGAAGAGATGGCTACAAAAATAGATGCACTGAATTTTAATATAGCTGGTGCTAAGAAAGAGATACACACAAGATGTAATATGAGCAAAGAGAAGGCACATGGCCAAAACTATAGAGTTTAGAAATGGTTTCCAGGAGGAGATAATCTCTGATGTGAATCTTAGATATTGAGTGGAATTAGCTAAACAAAGAAAGTGGGAAGGGAATTCAAGTCATAGGGTGCAGCATGAGCAAAGGCACGGAGACATGAAATAGCATGACGTGTGCAGGGAACCAAAGCTCAAAGTGCAAGGTGAAGAACAACAGGACGTAAGGTCTAAGGAATAGGTAGAGCCAGATAGTGGAAGATCCTGAGTACTATGTTCAGCTTGGTTCTGCCCTACAGGTGACCAGGAGCCACCATAGGCATTAAGCAGAGAGGTTACATGGTTAGCACTGGGTTTTTAGACTGAGCCCTCCACTGGCAAATTAAAAAGAGACATTACAAGAGGATAAGAATGAAGAATGGAGGGAGTCTCGAGGGAAGATCCTTGGGATCTCAACTACAGCAGTGGTGAGGAGAATGCAAATGAGTACATGAATGTGAGAAACAGGAGATGAAACTGGCAGTACTTCATGCTGGATGCAGAGAGTGAGAATGGAAGAAAGTATATAAAATAACTCTCAGGTTTCCGGAAATATGGTCTAAAGCAAAGGCCTCCAACCTTTTTGGTACCAGGGACCGGTTTCATGGAAGACAAATTTTCCACCCCAGGGTAGGTGGGGGTGTGTAGGGGGGTTGTGGGCGGTGGAGCTCAGGCAGTGTGATGGGGGGGTGGTAAATAGAGATGAAGCTTCCCTCTTTTGCCTGCCGCTCACCTCCTGCTGTGTGCCCCCTTCCTTCCGTTACTAACTGTCTGGGCAGTGGAGCTCTGTGCCTGAGTCCCTAACGGACCATGGACTGGCCCAGGGGTTGGGGACCACAGGTATAAAGGATAGAGTGAGGGCATTCCATATATTAAAAGCTCGTCTTAATCATGCTGAATGTCTTTGATTTTCTTTTATTTGAACCTCTTTTTAATGGAAATGTCCTCACCTTGCCTATATTAATTTCCTTAGCATGAACCTTCCTAACATGAACCATCTACTCCACAGGACAATAAGTCTCCTATTTCCTAAATATGTTAAGACATCATCCGAGGAACAGAGGGTGAAGTCTGGGAGGCAAAGGAACCTGGGGGGTTTAGCAAATGGAGGGTAGAGGCCCAAAGGGCAGGCGATGAGGTGGGCAGGGCCAGGGGAGGGGGCTTTGTACTTGGTCCTCTAGGCCTGGAGGCGCAGGAGGGTTAAAGCCTAGGAGTTCTAGGGTAAGTATATTTATATCCTAGAGAGAAGCTTTCCGGAAACCCTGGGCTCTGCCTCCTCCACCTAGCCTGTGTGGCTTTTTGGGGAGTTGTGTCTCCATTACAGGCCTCCTTTTTCTCCTTGTTAGAATGAGGGGTCTATTCAACCCACATTTTTTTAAAAATTTGCATTAGCTGCCAACATTTCAGAATTTGGAGATATCACATTAAAGATTCAAGATTTCCTGTGCTGTCCTGAAAATCCTGTACCTTCATTCTGCCCAGCAGCAGTTGCTTTGACCTTAACTGTTGCTATAACTTCCTGGCCACTTTCATTCCTTTCCTGCTGCAGGTGTCTGATTTGGATTATAATCAAATCAGATTCAGTGGAGAGCAACCCCCCCAACACACACACATATATACAAGGTATTATATAAGGTGTCGCCAAATGGAGTGTTGCACTTGTGAAAGATACTTGTGGATACAGAACACTACTGGTCCCCACAATCTGCAACCTTCCACCTGGAATGCAGACAGTCCATTTGGGCATCCAAGGCAATGCTGTAAATCCTACAGGAGCCGAGCCATTTCGCTAGGGCTACATGAAGCCTGTGAGAGAATGTAGGTGTCCTTCCTCAGTCTGACTTGCTTTCAGGAGTAGGCTAGGGATCACTAAACCTCTACACTTCATGTAAAAATGTGGCCTTATTATAAATCAGCAAAACACCACAAAACAGGTCGTTAGGCACTAAGCTTAAAAACGATATTTATTTTGGCTAGTGCTCTTTTGTATTTTAAGAATCCCGGATTTATATTAATATGGATTAAGTAAATATTTAAGAGAGTTATAATGATCATGAAATCAAATTTCCTTTAAAAATAAGAAAGTAAAAAGCTGGGTGCGGTGGCACACACCTGTATTCCCAGCTATCCAGGAAGCTGAGGCAGGAGGATCGCTGGAGCCCGGGAGTTCAAGACCACCCTGGGCAATATACCAGGGTCTCATCTCTAATAAAACAGAATTAAAAAAAAGGGGAAAATGAAAATGAAAAATATACAGAAAATGAAGTGAGAAAAGAATCAAAACAATGCACTAGAAAAAAATCCAAAAAAATTAAAAGTTCATTTATAAAAGATCACCATTTAAAAATTATAATGTAAATTAGGTCCTTCAGCTGACCACACTAAAAAAGCCCATCTTTTACCCCCAAAGATTTTGAAATATTAATACATTCCATTTATATATTTGCACATAAAAAATAAAGTATTCATAAACTCAGAGAACATTCATAAACAAACAATAGTACATAATTGGTCTCCACTAACCATCTTCCTATAGAAAGGACACAAAAACTTAGAACAACAACAAAAAGAAAACATTGTCTATAGGAGATACTAACTATAGCTGGCATATTTTGAATATTTTCAACTGAAATTTGAAATGGCCAGAGTTAAATACATTTTAAAATAGGGATTAAAAGTCACCCACTAAGAAAGCAGTAGTCTTACCTGTAACGAACATGAAAGGAATGGTCTTCCCTCATGTTTATCAAATTTTCCTCCATCGAGTCATACTATGAGCTGAGTAAAATATGAAATTATTTTATTTTGTGCCAATCCAGTTCTTTACAATGCAGAATTGTTTGCAGAACATTGTCCAGTTAGTATATTAATGAGTTGGTGTTAATACATCCTAAGCTCCTGCTTCTTCTTTATTAATAATGAAAGGAGGTCAATGTCAGACAGCTTAAAGGTTCAAAATGTGTCCCAAATCCTTGCATCTCTGGCCCTTTCAGCAGCACTTCGGCAACATTTCTGCAAAAGGAATACAAGATGCTTTGCTTGAAGTCCTAGATTTTCAAAGAATAACCTACAGTAACCCTGAGCTATACATAATCACAAGCTAACTCCACAGGCTGCTGTCATGTTAATCACTACAGAACACAGCAGAGGGCTTAACTGTCATCGTGGAGCTTCTAAATAAGAATGTAAATATATGAGATCTATTTGAGAACTGCACTTAAGTTTAATTTTTTTTAAATTGGTTTGTAATACAATACTTTTATATAATATTTCCTATTATAAATAATAGCAGAATGGTATGTATCATATTAGTATTTAAAAACAAAATTGATACTCTGAACTTCTAAAAACTGCTATTAACAAATCAAATGAAAATTAAATAATTATTTGAACAATTATACACTCCATAAATTTATTTCTTCAAAGAAGGTATCACACTGACAATTAAGGTATATTTATATTCATTTGCTCTCAAAGTATATTCTACTTAAGCTCTTTAAGGTCTTTAAAATGTTTTTATTAATATTCAGAGGGTACAAAAGAAATTCAGAAAATATGTGTATGGTAAAAAGAATGACACAATCAACATTTATATAATACCACCCAGTTTAAGATAAATGACATTACACTACTGCCTTTGTAGACTCCTGGGTGCCTCAACCTAACCCATCTCTTTCCTTTCCCCTCTAAGGTCATCTCTAAACTGAATTTTGTTCATTATTCCCTTGCTTGTCTTTACAACTTTACCACAAATGTATGTATAGTCCTAAATAATGTATCATTTAGTTTTGTACGGTTTTGCTCAACATGTTTCTGAGATTCATCAATTGTTACACATAGCTACAATTGGCATATTTGTATTGTTGTATCATAGTACACTGTATATCAAATATATTTTTCATTCTGCTATTGATGGGCATTTGCACTGTAGCTTTTTGGATTACTGTTATTAAAAGTACTATTATGAACACTGATATTAACTCAATGTGCTAGTTAAGCAACAGAGCATATACAGTTAAAGAGAGAATGATAAACAGGTAAAGAGATAAAAAATACTAAACAGTTCAAAGGTGGACAAAATGAGAAGCTCTAAAATAAATCTAATAGGAGGACCAGAAGGAAAAATACAGGAGTAAAAGCAAAATCTTCAGTGATAAAGACTGAGAATTTTTCAGAATTGCAGACATGGAAATCAAAGAAGCACATTAAGCTTTAAACAGGATAAATAAAAATGAATCCATACTCAGATATATCACAGAGAAACTACAGCACATCAGATATAGACTATAACCTCCGACATAAGAGTTGAGAGAAACAAATAAGATATATATATCTGAGATAAATTAATAGATATACAATCATAAATACCTAGAATCGTAGTGTTAGAAACAACCCTACAGGTCTGTCTAACATTTTACTACAGCATTCCCAGTTAGGTTATAAAGCAGCTAATCCTAATTCTGAATAGTCCTATGAAAAAGTTGTTCCATACTTTGAGCAATCTTTCCATTTCTACCCCATTTGTCCTGGTTATTTCTTCTGCTGCCATATACATTAAACCCTAATTCCTCTTCCATATAACATCCTTTTAGGTATTTCAGCTATGACACAAACCAGACTCTAAATAAATAATTAACACCCACTACTTTGTTAATTAAGTACAGTTAGAGGGTAGCAGAGAACAGAGCAGTAAGGTGAGAGGGAGGAAGGTAGAAAGAACCAGCCTTGGGAATACTGACAAAGCTTCCAAGAGGAAATGAAGTTTTCATATTAATAATCGGTTTGGCATCTAAGAGTCACAAAATATTAATCCTCTTATCCTTTCCCTTGGCCAACAAAGGAAGTAGTATCTTCTTGTTTTGCTTTTGTTATTTGGGGTTTTTTTTTTTAGAGAGGGGATCTCACTATGTCATCCAGGCTGGAATCCAGTGGCTAGTCACATTACCATCATAGCTCACTGCAGCCTCAAACTCCTGGTCTCAAGCAATCCTCCTGCCTCAGCCTCCCTGGTAGCTGGAACTACAGGCATGTGCCACCGTGCCTAGCTAGAAAGTAGTATCTTAAGAAAGGATGAAAAAGATACATAGAAGCTATTAATACAGCAAATCTTGTTTTCTTTTGTAAAGGAATTAGTGTAGATATTCATAGCAATAGCCCCAAAGTGCATTTAGTGTACATAGCAGCTAAACTGGCAACCAAATTGTCTTCCATTATCCACTAGGAAGTTTAGGCTGTTATTTCTAAAATGGGACAAAAGGAGAGGTATTAGCACTAATTTAACGTAGAATTAAATTAAATTGCAGTAGGCCTTCTATATCTGTGGCTTTCGCACCCATGGATTCAACCAAGAGAGGATCGAAAATATTTGGGGGATAAAAAGGATGGCTGAATATGTACTGGACACGTACAGACTTTTTTCCCTTGTCATTATTCCCATAACAACTATATACATAGCATTTACATTGCATTAGGTATTATAAGTAATGTAGAGGTGATTTAAAATATGTGGGAGGATATGCATAGGTTATATGCATGTACTACACCCTGTTATATAAGAGACTTCAGCATCTGGGGACTCTAGAACCAATCCCCCAGGGATACTGAGGGACGATTGTATACTTAAATATTTTTCTCATCCATCAGATAATGAAATTCCAAATTTTACCAATCGCTTAAAAATGTTAATTCACTTATTAAAAATGTAAACATGTAGTCATTTACATGTTCAACAAATAAATGAATAAAAATAAATGAAGTTATTCAATGCTGCTTTCTCGTTGGTAAAAAAATGAATAAAATAAATATATGATATTACCTGATAAACTGCAAAGGGAATAATTTTTAACATAATTAAAACAAGAAGATAGAATGCTACTCACTATTTTACTAAGGACAATTTACAACAGGGTCTTACAACTCTCAGAATATCCAAAATAGTCACTCTTACATTACAATCTCTATAACAATTAAGTAGCATTTCATATTAAAATTAAAATTATTCACTGAACAAACAAGCAATTCTTGATTCATGATTCATGTTGCAAGAGCTCTCTAACCAATTTAGTAACAATGTGATCACCTGTGCTCCACCTTACATGGCGTTAACAAACCCATTTCACATTTAACACTATATAAAGTGTATGTCGGCTGGGCGCAGTGGCTCATGCCTGTAATCCTAGCACTCTGGGAGGCTGAGGCGGGAGGATCATTTGATCTCAGGAGTTTGAGACCAGCCTGAGCAAGAGTGAGACCCCCACCTCTACTAAAAATAGAAAGAAATTAGCTGGACAACTAAAAATATATAGAAAAAATTAGCCAGGCATGGTGGCGCATACCTGTAGTCCCAGCTACTTGGGAGGCTGAGGCAGGAGGATCACTTGAGCCCAGGAGTTTGAGGTTGCCGTGAGCTAGGCTGATGCCATGGCACCCTAAGCCCGGGCAACAGAGTGAGACTGTGTCTCAAAAAATAAAAAAATAAAGTGTGTGTGTGTATAGGACTAGTAAAATTTGTAACAAATATTAAATTACAAATTTGTTCATTAAATAAGACAATTTAATGGCAGGACCAGGAACAGGAATGGAAATTATCAGTTTGAAAGAATATTGAGAAGTCATCAAGTTTAACCTCCAACCTCCATTAAGACTAACAGCTAGTAATTTGCAAGGAACAAATCCATCCCTTAACAGCATCTCCCAAACAATGCTCCAGAAACCTCACTATTAACAAAACTGTTAGGTCACAGTATCTTTTGGTCTGACCATAAAGAAATAAAGAGAAAGCAATCATCTTTTCCATATCCCAGAAATTGACAGTAAGAACAACTAGTACACAGCTCTCCTTACAATTATCTGATTAGAAGTCAAAACAGGCAGACACTCTTTATACAGCTAGGTGGACTTCTAAACACTGTCCAAGGTATGCAATCAAAGAAGACAAGAAATCCTGGCCCTGGTTTACTCCATTGGCAATAAAAAGCAGGCAAATCAAGTGATGAGAGAAAACGGGGGAAAGACAGATGTCGTCCTTCTTTGAATTTATCTAAACTATCTGCTCCTGACTGCCACTTAAATGCCAATAACTTCTGATCTGTTTCATTCAACAATCTGTTTAAAGTGGTAACACCCATCAGACGATAAATACAACTTACTTTTCTTGCCTCCAGGTTAGATTATCTAAACTATATATAAACTTTTTTGGTAAGCACAGCCATTTATTACTACTAATGTTAGTCAGCCACCTGCTTCAATCAATTCATACATATATATGATAATTTTAAAACTCAACAGTGCAATAGAAAAGAAGTGATCCTTTCTACTAAGCATTGTTCTTGAGTTAGTACATGTCAATAAATCAGTTCTCTTAACAGGACTTTAAAACGGCAAAATTGGTTTCAAACACATTGTTAAGCAGAAATATATCCCAACTGCAAAAGGTTTATAAATGACTAAAATGGGTCCCTAGAGAGTTTGAGTTTAGAATTCTTCACAGGAAAATATAAACATGACTCTGTCCTCTCTTCCCAAAACTTATCACCATTCTGTGGGAAAACATATGTTTCTATGCAATTCAATAATGTTATGAGATGTTATGGGAAGAATACTTCTAACTAAAGCTTTCTAACAGAGAAAGCTTTTTGGAAGCAAGAAAATCTGCACTGCACCTTGAAAGATGGGTAGATCTTATTAGGCAAATGGAGGAAAGGCATTCCAGTCAAGTGAAATGGTTGAAGAAAAAGCAAGGAGGTAGGAACGCACAGAATGTTTTCCAGGATAAGCACATTGGGTTAAGAGTAGTGGAAAAGCCTGAGAAAGTAGAACAGTACCAAACTGTGAGGGACTCTGAATACATATTCAGCCTTGTATTTACATAATAGGGAACCTTGCAGGGTTTTTGGGTTTTTTCTGACAAAGGAATAGCAAAGTGGGATCTGTGCTAGAAAAATAAACCAGCAGCAACATATAAAGCAGAAGGGGGAGACAGAGAAGAGAAAAATACTGCAAAAACTCCAGAAACAACTATTGAATAGGAAGCATTCTCTGTCATCTCACAACACCAAGGACATTGCTTTGCACATAAAAGATGTGCAACAAACTTTTTGATTTCTGGCCTGGAAAAATATAGGAACTATGAAGCAGCAAAGAATCCTACAACAGCGAGAAAACCGGACTTTATACATTTCTGCTCCACAATAAAGATTATATTCAGATTCATATAAATAACTCAGAAGAGTCTTACTTTTAATTTATAAATGTTTTTGTAAAGATGATTAAAAGGCTACTAAAAATGTGATGTGATTTGTAAGGCAATGAAAACAAGATAGTTCTAAAAGGACTGCTTAGTCACAACAAAACACAGCACTTACAGGCATATTTAAAGTAAAATTATGTCCCTACAAATGGAATCCAGAGACATGGCAGACGCTTAAACAGATACAAAAAAGCAGTAATACAGCATGTGCTTTGGGATCAGGCCATGGTTTGAATCCCAGCACAGTGACTTATTAGTTATATGATCTTAAGCTAGTTAAACTCTCAGAACTGGTGTGGGCATAATGATACTTATCTAACATGTGGTGTGATGATTAGAGACACAATTTACAAAGCACCTAACCCAGTGCCTGACTCTGGTACTAACAAAAGTACTCAATAAAAGATACGACTGTAGTAATAATAGTTGCTGTTGTTACTATAAAATAGAATATGTCTATTAGAATAGCTTTAGAACAGTCTAAATCTATGTCAGGTTTTCAATTTTAAAATCCCAGAGAAGTAATTACAAAACTTATTTTTTTAGATAAATCTTAGAAATATTTTATAATTAATAAAAGGTGGCCAGACACAGTGGCTCACGCCTGTAATCCTACCACGCTAGGAGGCTGATGCTGGAGGACTGCTTGAGCTCAGAAGTTCAAGACAAGCCTGAGCAAAAAAAGTGAGATGCCGAGACCCCATCTCTATGAAAAACAGAAAAATTAGCTGGGCGTCGAAGTGCTCGCCTATAGTCCCAACTACTTGGGAGGCTGACGCAGGAGGATCGCTTGAGCCCAGGAGTATGAGGTTGCAGTGAGCTATGATGACACCACTGCACTCTTCCAGGGTCTGGGGACAGAGGGAGACTTTGTCTCAAAAAAAAAAAAAAAGCCATTTTACAACTACTGTATCCTATCACTGTTGTAATTAGCCTAGCACCAAGTCTCAGATTTATATTAAAATATATTTGTAACATAAAATGTCTGATTTAATGGAAGAAAATACAATTAAACCGCTTATCTTGTCAAACAGGAGTTGGCGAATATTCCTCTACAACAATATCATACAACTTTTTACTTTGTAACCACTCTACTCCTTAAATTGTAAATAATAGCCTGAGAAACCTCGTCAAAACCAATCCATTGTAAGGCGCAAAGCTGAGTAGGTATGACATTGCCCCTCATCACTGAATATCGCGCTTCCTTACCTACTTCAACAACAGTGATCTTTCCTCTTTTATTTTTTTTTTTGTTTTTTTTTTTAATTTCAGGATATGATAGGGGTACAAACATTTTGGTTACAAGTAATACCTTTGCCTCACCCAAGCCAGGGCTAGAGGCGTGCCCTGCCCCCATACAGTGTGCACCCCATCCATTAGTTGTGAGTTTACCCCCCCAACCCTATTACCTGACTGACCCCAATGAATATTACCAAGACATGAGCACCTTAGTGTTATCAGTTAGTATGCTGTTTACCAAACAATCAGCCAAAGCTGCTCTTGAATAGTGAGAACCCAGGAAAAGTGGTATTTGTCAGAAGTAATCCCGCTGGCTTCTATCAGGCCAGAAATCTTTGGTACACCCTTCTAAAGTGGCTGTTTGAAAATTCAGTTCGGCTGGTCATGTTAACTTCCAATATAAACCAGGAAGCACTCCAATACAAGCCTGACAGAAAGGAAAGCCAAGAACCTACTTCGTTTAATTCTAAGGTGGGGTTAAATTATGCATTAAGGCAAATAAAATTTCCGTCCCCCTTTAACAGAGTTCAATTGATACTAGTTAAAATGATCTAATTGGCTACCATTAAGACATAAGAAAGTTATATTTTCTACTTTTTAATTGAAGATATTCCATATATTTCAGACAAGAGTTTTCTTAACATTTTATGCCTAAACTTTTTGCAGCAACTACCTATTTCTATGGTAAATCGATCTGATGGTGCCTAAAAGTCCACGAATTTAAATGTGACCGACGCAGATAATTGACAAAAACTGCCTAGTTTAGATATCAAGCGCACGAATACGAGGGACTGTGATCTGCCTGGGATTTCATTCCACGGGGATTCGGAGTTTTACTATTTGTTATTCCCACTCGGAGTACGTAAGAGGTGACTGTATCCTAGTATACTTTCTATCTTAAAAAATCAGCGAATGAAGCTCTTAAGCTTACTCTCATTTTAACATCTTGCAACAAGAAAGCAACTCGGGGCTCGTACTGGTGCAAGCTGCTCCTCAGCCCGAGTTTCTGGTTCTCGAGCCGGACACACAAGACGCCGCGTCCACCCCCGGCCCGGCAAGCCCCCCGTCCCGTCCCCGCCGGCCACCCTGCCTCCTCCCGCCCAGAACAAAGGAAGTCGCCCCCTACACGCACACGCACACCCCCTCCCGGTCACCTCCCTCCGGGGGCCCCTCAAACGCCTCAGCCCTGCGCCACGGCAGAACTCACCTCCCGTGGGCAGCGGGTCCGGGGTGCGCGGCGAAGCTGAAACAGCTGCCGCCGCCTACCGCAACAGGCGGGCGGTCACCGCCCCCACCCCCCGCGGGTCCGCGAGCCGGCCAAACGCACCACTGGCGGCCGGCGCGAGCCCCCCGCCCCCGCCCGGTCACGTGGTCCAGAGCCCGAGGCTCCCCTCGCCTCCCCGCGGCGTCTCTCTGCCACCTAGGGGTCCCGCAGCGCTGCCAGCCCTCAACGCCTCCCTTCTCTGCGCCTGCGCCCCCAGCTGCAGCCGCTCTCATTCAAACAGACCACGCCCCGCGTCTTTCGGACCGGCCAATGACCGGCGGCGGGGCGGGGCGGGGGGGCGTGGCGTTCGCCCCCTGGCTCTCTTCTCCTCCCCGCCCGGGACCTGCGTGTCAGGTTGAGGGGGGTTTTGAAGGCTCAGTCCTCAAACAGCAAACTGAAGTTTCTTTCCTGTTCTCTTATTTCTTCTTCGACACTGAAAGGGGAACAATAAAGATCGTGCAGAGTTCAGATAGGGTCTGGGCTGACCCCTTTAAAAGATGGGATCCCCAAAGCGGTGCCTCCTTCCTGCAAGGCTCGGAGCCGCCCCAGAGAATGAGAATTCCAAGCGGCAGCTGCAGGGTGGTTAAGAAAAAGAGGCCTCTGTGAAAGGAACAGGGGACCGCGTGAAAGTCTGAACAAGGCAGCCTCAGTTCCTGAAGCTGTGCCACAATTATGGCGTTTCCAGCTGTTGGAAAAGCAAACTTCTGTTGACTGCAGAATTGCTGTTTCCCAGGAAAATTGGGTGGCAGTGTTACTTAGTTTCAGCAGCTACATTCCCAATGCGCTGGGGAGAATAAGTTTTCTTTCCGTACACCTCCCCTCCGTACCAAGTTAACCAGAAAATAGGTCTCAGTTTGTTCTTCACAAAATACCATGACTAGGAGGAGCCTCTCTGGGGTAAAGAATTTGATGAATTTAGTTACATTATTTCTCAAATAGATATTTCTCCACTTAAATGAAATTTAAATGTTTCTACGGGGTTAAGGAGATGTTAAAGAAAATCCCGGTTTCAGTATCTCTGACCGACAGCCGTAACCTAATGAGCAACATCTCTCCTTAGGTGCGAGCTATGGCAAATTGTTTAAAGGAACAGCTTTGGCATCAGACTAGACCTGGGTTGGAGTTCCAACTCTGCCACTTACCGGACCTTGGCCGAGTTACTTATTCTGTTTAGCCTTTTATTTAGCTTTTATTCTCTTTAGCCTGTGTTTTATTATCCGTAAAACACAGATAATACATCCTCTTCTAATAAGGGTTGTTACGATGCTTCAGTGAGGTCGGGTTGTTAAGTGGTTGACATTGGCCCTGACACATAGGAACTGCTCTATACATGGCACCTAGTATCATTATTATCAAGCACCTTTAATATCAGGCTCTTATAAACAACCACCAAATTAGCTGGCTGTATTATGTCAGAGGTAGGTATTATAATTCCTACTTACCTGTAAAATTCTTTTTAAGTATTGATACTAGGAAAGCCACAAAGGAAGTACAATATATTGAATTCAACATGTCCAAAATGAATCATTATGTCTTCCCTACCAATCTTTTACACGTGTGACTTTCTATTTCTGATGTGAGCTCCATCTTCCTAATCACTCAAGTTGAATTATATTTAAAATTATCTTTTAAAAGGCATGAATCAGATTATGTCACTCTCCTACTTGAAAACCTTTAGTGAAGTGACTTTCTCATTTGATTTAAAATAAAATCCAAACTCCCTACTATGGCTCACAAAGCCTTAAGCCATCTTGCCCCTGCCCACCTCTCTATACTCCTCTATTTCCTTCTCCTCCTGCCTCACTTTCCTGAGAATACATAGCGCATTCCTCAGGCCCTAGCACAGACCAAACCTCATCTCAGGACCTCCTCCCTGGCAGTTCCTTCTGCCTAGATTTTTCCCCAAGCTCTTTAAATGGCTGGCTTCTTTTTATCCCTCGGCTTTCAGCTTATTCATTACAGCATTCAGCAAGTATTTATTGAGTTTCTGCTGTGTGTCAGGAACTGTTGTGGGTACTGGGAATACAGTGGTGATCACAACAGAACACAGCCCCTTCTCTCATGGAGCTCAATGAAAATAACAAGAAAAAATACCAGGCAGTGATAGGTACCATGCAGAGAGTTAAAAGAAGCGGGATGTGAGAGTGAAGGAATGAATGACTCGATTGAGGGTGGAGGTGAGGAAAGCCTCTCTGAGAAGATGGCGTTCAAAGCAAGATTTCAATTATGGAGAAGGAGCCAGCCTTCAAGCAAACTTCAGGGAAGAGCACATTAAGCAAAGGGAATAGCTAAGGCAAAGTCTTCCTTTGTGGGTTTGAGAAACTGGAGGAAGGCCACTGTGGCTGAAGTGAGAGAGAGGAAAACACACCAAGAAGCCACCGAGGCCTTTGTAAGCCAGGGTAGTGAGTATGGACTTTATTTTTGAAATATTAGAGGAAGCCAGTGGAAAGTTTTAAGCATGGGAGTAACTTTATCTGCTTTGTATTTTCACAAGAGCACTCTGGAACAAATCCAGAATTTGAGACATTCTGCAGCTAGCCCAGACTCTTCATAAAAGTCAATGTCATGAAAAACAAACTAAAAAAGGCACCTGAATCTTGATGGAGTCCTAAATCAGGCAGAGAGGGAGAGACCTGTTTAACATACACTGTCATCTGTTCAATGAATGCCTGTTATGTGCCGTGCGCTATGCTGGGTGCTAGGAACACAGCAGTGAGGTTTGCACTGCACCATTCCCACACTACTAGATGAAAGCTCCTGGTGCCGACACTGCTGACAGGCTTCCTTGACCATTCTTTAGTGCCTCGGAGTAGGGGTAGAGCAGTGAGAACGTGCATAGCCCCACAACATGTGGGGATGTTAGGATAGTCCAAGCTTAGCTTCTTAAAGATGAAGCCAGAGTGGCTGGACTTCCCTGAGTTATAAATAACCACACTGAATCAAGGCAAACTTGAATAACCAAGCAGATAACACATGTTCCCTCCCCAACAAAGTCTATCAGAATAACAGTGCTCCCTTGACTGAAAGTTAGAAGCATTGGGTGTGGAGGTTCCTCAGCAAGAATGTGGACTTAGCAGTTCACCTTTAAAACAAAAGAAGGAAAAAATGGGGATGGGGGTAGAAGCTTTCCAAAGGAATACCCAAGAAAAGGGGGGATGGGAAGGAGACCTCAAAATGCAGGGGAAACAGCCTATTAGGCTTCATCTTTCCTGTGAAATCTAGAGTGAATCAATAAATAATAATAGCTAAAAGTTACTGGTGCTAAATATGGGCCAGGCACTTTTTGTGTTTGAGGATTCTACCTGGATGCTGACTGATGCAAGGACTGATGCAAGGACAAGTACATAGTGCTAAATAACTTTTGCTATTACTATTATTTTATTTATTTATTTATTTGTTGAGACAGAGTCTCACTTTGCCCTGGCTAGAGTACCGTGGCGTCAGCCTAGCTCACAGCAACCTCAAACTCTTGAGCTCAAGCAGTCCTTCTGCCTCAGCCTCCCAAGTAGCTGGGACTACAGGCATGCGCTACCATGCCCAGCTAATTTTTTCTATATATTTTTAGTTGGCCAATTAATTTCTTTCTATTTTTGGTAGAGATGGGGTCTCACTCTTGCTCAGACTGGTCTCAAACTCCTGAGCTCAAATGATCCACCTGCCTTGGCCTCCCAGAGTGCTGGGATTACAGGCGTGAGCCACCGCACCTGGCCTATTACTATTATTTTAATTATTATTTCATCTCCACCACAACCCTATGAAGTAGGTACTACTATCATCCCCATTTTACAGTATCTTAGGTTGGTTTCCCTAGAATCAGATCCTGAAGTGAGGATTGAGATCCATATGATTTCCTGAGGGAGGGAGTGAAAAGGACAAGGAACTGGAAAAATCCAAGCAACACCCAGGTAGGAATGGATCTCAGGAAATCCTAGCCTTGGTCCAATGCACAGAGCGAGGGCTCTAGAGTCTAGAACATAGGCAAGGGTGCTGGCTGTTTGTACCCTTGTATCAGAATGGAGGGGGGTGTGACTTCCCCAGGTGTGGCTGCTGTCCCTAACACAGACTGTCTAGGGAAAGGGGCAGCTGTGAGCTCTAGCAGCCCACCCCAAGAAAAATCACTGTGAATTTGTATATTCCCCATGTGTGCCTTTCTGTTAGTTCCTTCTGGTGTCCTTCTATAAAAAACACTTAGATATGAAAAGAGATTAAGTGCTTGGGAACAGGGGTATAATAGTTGAGCAGGGTGGACAGAATGTCCTGCACTAGGGTGACCAACCATCCTGAGACTGAGGGGGTCCCAGGAGACAGGACTTTCAAATTCATTTTCTTTTTTATAGAGATAAGGGTCTCACTATGTTGTGCAGGCTGGTCTCTAACTCCTGTCCTCAAGCAATCCTCACACCTCAGCCTCCCAAAGTGCTGTGATTACAGGTGTGCACCACCACCCAGCCCTGGGACTTTCAATTTTAAAACCAGGGCTAGAGTTGGTAAAGGCAGTTGAGTGTGAAAACCCTTTATTTAGGGCTTGTGGAACAAAGAAAGTAGGTTTAAGAGAAAGAGAAGCAAATAAGTATTAATAGTTTAGGGCTTTAACCAGGAGACACCGCCTGGTTCTTTTGTAGGGTTACCTTTTAAGGTTCTCTAAAATTGAAGTTATCTAAAATTGTGCCTAACAGCACACCCGGAGGCTGCCTGTTGGCAAAGCAGTCAAGTGCTCTTAATTCACATTGTGTCAGGTGCAGAAGTCACAAGTTGTCCAGTGAAACTTCTTTACTACCCTTTGTTCAAAAACTCACTTACTGGGTGGATTGTTTAGAAAAGAAGTGAGATTCTTTTTTTTTTTTTTTTTTTTAGACCGAGTCTCACTGTGTTGCCCGGGCTAGAGTGCCATGGTGTCAGCCTAGCTCACAGCAGCCTCAAACTCTTGGGCTCAAGCGATCCTTCTGCCTCGGCCTCCCGAGTAGCTGAGACTACACGCATGGGCCACCATGCCCGGCTAACTTTTTCTATATATTTTTAGTTGGCCAATTGATTTCTTTCTATTTTTAGTAGAGATGGGGTCTTGCCCTTGCTCAGGTTGGTTTTGAACTCCTGACCTTGAGTGATCCGCCCGCCTCGGCCTCCCAGAGTGCTAGGTTTACAGGCGTGAGCCACCATGCCCGGCCGGAAGTGAGACTCTTATGACTACCCTAGCAGTTTTCCATCTGTCTAATTTCCAAGAGTCTGTTTGCCTTTAGGGTAGTACGCTTGCTCAGATGTTCTCCTCTGAAGATAATGCCACTGTTTTATGAGACTATTATCAGTCCTTAATAATGGCATCACAAATGTGCCCAGAGGTTTCAGGCAAATCATATGAATCTAAATTGTCATCATTTAGAACTTTTTCTACTCTACTGGCTAGACTCCACCTCAGATAGTTGTCCCTGACCTTTCCCAAACTATGGTTTTATTACATCAGTAGGACGTTGGTAGAGTCCTGATCTCAGAGACATAAAGAACTAATTTGTTTTTTAGAGGTGTCTCATGTCCCAGTTAGGTCAAATTCCTCCCAAGAAACCAGGTATAGTCATCCTACAGACACTTCCTAGCATGCAAGAGGGATTGCGCAGAAAAGGGTAGATCTTTCAGGAATATTTGGGCAATACTCCCATGTCAGTGTCTACAAATTCTATCCATTGCCTCTACTCTAACCAATGGCAACTGCCCCGCCTCTGACCACAGGCCTCCCTTGCTGTGTTCTCAGAGCCTCTTAAACCCACTTAGAAGGCCTGCAGATGTACTCTTCTCTATCAAGTTAGGTATAAAGGCTTTTTCAGTCTAGCCACCTCAGTTACATTTCTACCCTTACTTGCCCTTCCACTCAGGGAAGAGGAAGGAGAGAAAAAAGAAAGATTTGACATTTATTGAGCACCTATGTGTCAGAAACTGAGCAAGGCACTTTATACACTTATCTCATTTAATCCCCATAAACACCCTTTATCCCCACTTTGTGAATGAGGAAACTGAAGTTCAGATTACTTCTGCTTCCCCACTGTCTCCAAGCAGCCAGATGAATCTTCCTCCCTTCCCTCCTCCCTGCCCACCTTCCCCCTCCCCCTCTCTCCTCTGCCAACATTTTACAATCGGGATGAATGCTGTTATAGAGTACAGGGAGTGCTCTGAAGGCTTGTATCAGGGGATCCTGACTTAGTGCAGGAGATGAAGGAAGGTTCTGGAGGGAGTGACATGCTCAGGGATGAGTAAGAAATGGCCAGGTAGAAAGGCAGGAGGAAGTGGCGGCAGACACCTCAGGCCTGTGAACAGCTGAAGGGAAGACCACAAGGTGGGCAGGACACTGTGCATTTGAGGAACAAAAGATCAGGGAACAGGGGGTGGGCAGGGGCCAGGGAGTGAGTGCTTCAGGGAGAAGTTCTTTTGGTTTTGTTTTGTTTTTGAGACAGAGTCTCACTCTGTTGCCCAGGCTAGAGTGCCGTGGCATCAGCCTAGCTCACAGCAACCTCAAATTCCTGGGCTCAAGCGATCCTCCTGCCTCAGCCTCCCTAGTAGCTGGGACTACAGGCATGTGCCCAGCCCAGGGAGAAGTTCTGGTCTTCATCTCTGTCTCCACCTCACATGCCCCTGAAGTAATAAGGAAGGGATTATTTGCCATCTTTTAGAGAAAACCTGTTTTATCTTTAGAGAGGTGTTTCTTAATGAGGGTCCTATTGGCACTTTGGCCGAGACGGTTCTCTGCACAGGACTGTGCTGTACCTTGCTTCCACCCGGCTCCCAGTGCTAAATGCCAGCTGCAGCTCCCCTTCCACTTCTGGGAGCCCCTGGGCTGTCCTGCCCTCCTACTGAGAATTGACTGCTAGTTCAGGCTGCAGGATTGTCACTGCCATCTGCTTCAGGACCATGCTTTATCCCTTCATCTGGCCACATCCAAACTCCCCTTGGGTGGATCTCCTTCCCTATAGACGCCTTGATGGCTCTAATGTTTATCAGCATGGGACACCGGGAGCATTTCCAATTCCATGGAATACATGTTGAGTCCCTGCCATATACCCGGAGTACAGACAGGCTGGTGACAAAGACAGATACGAGACAATTAATTGCAAGAGACTGGGCAAAGTGTAACTGTAGAAGCTTGTACAGGGGATGGAGGTGGCAGAGGAGGAAGTGATGACCTCTGCTGCCTGATGAGGTAGGTGAGGGGAAGGGAGTTCCAGGCAGAGAGGATAGCAGTGTATCCAAAAAGTGCGGACATAAAACACCAGGTGAAGGCTGGGCGCGGTGGCTCACGCCTGTAATCCTAGCACTTTGGGAGCCGAGGCGGGTGGATCGCTCAAGGTCAGGAGTTCGAAACCAACCTGAACAAGAGTGAGACCCCGTCTCTACTATAAATAGAAAGAAATTAATAGGCCAATTAAAAATATATAGAAAAAATTAGCCGAGCATGGTGGCACATGCCTGTAGTCCCAGCTACTTGGGAGGCTGAGGCAGGAGGATCGCCTGAGCCCAGGAATTTGAGGTTGCTGTGAGCTTGGCTGACTCCACAGCACTCTAGCCCGGGCAACAAAGTGAAACTCTGTCTCAAAAAAAAAAAAAAAAAAGAAAAAGAAAAAAAAAATACCAGATGAGCTTGGAGAGCTATAAACAGCCTGGGATTGTGGAAGCATGAATCTCAAGACAGGGCGTGGCAGGAAGACAGGTTGGAGAGGTAGGCAGGTGGCGACAGCTCACAAAGGGCTTCGCATGCCATGTGAAGGAGTTTAGACAGTATACAGAATAAACTCCCAAAGGTGTTGCTCTGCAAATCTTCAATTATCCTGAAATGATAACATCTGAATGAGGTATTTAAAAATTTTCTGAAGAGCTTTATAGATAAGGTTACTGCCATGTGGTACAAGTTTCTCCCTGGCTCTATAATTTCATCTATGAAGTCCTTGTGTGCCTTGGAGGATTTTAAAGTTTCTTTTCACATATTATTTTTTAACAGATTTTTTTGAGCTATAACTGACATACAATAAACAGCACATATTTAAAGGGCACACTTTGTGAAGGTCTTTTTTGTTTTTGTTTTTTTTTTTTGAGTCAGAGTCTCACTCTGTTTCCCCAGCTAGAGTGCCGTGGTGTCAGCCTAGCTCACAGCAACCTCAAATTCCTGGGCTCAAGCCATCCTTCTGCCTCAGCCTCCCAAGTAGCTGGGACTACAGGCATGTGCCATCATGCCCGGCTAATTTTTTACGTATATTTTTAGTTGGCCAATTAATTTCTTTCTATTTTTAGTAGAGACGGGGTCTCACTCTTGCTCAGGCTGGTTTCGAACTCCTGACCTTGAGCGATCCGCCCGCCTCTGCCTCCCAGAGTGCTAGGATTACACGTGTGAGCCACTGCGCCCGGCCACGATTTGTTAAGCTCTAACAAATATTCACCACAATTCACATATTCATCACCTCTGAAAATTTTCTCATGCCCCTTCCCAAACTCCTCCCTAACCCCAGGCAACTGCTAGTCTGCTTCCTGTCATTATATATTAGTTTGTATTTTCTAGAATTTTATATAAATGGAATCATACAATATGTACCCTTTTTTAAAATCTGACTTCTTTCAAATAGCATAATTACAGCCATGTGCTGCATAACAACATTTTGGTCAATGACATGGACCACATATATGTTCCATGAGATTATAATACCATATTTTTATTGTATCTTTTCTATGTTTAGATATGTATAGGAACACAAATACTTGCCATTGTGTTACGATTGCCTGCAGTGTCCAATATATTTAATAGTAACACACTGTACAGGTTTGTAGCCTGGGAGCAATGGGCTATACCACATAGCCTAGGTGCATGGTAGGCTATCCCATCAAGGTTTGTGTAAGTACATGCTATGATGTTTGCACAAGGACCAAATTGCCTAACAGTGCGTTTCTCAGAACTTATCTGCTAAGAAACGCATGGCTATATTTTGAGATTCATCCATGTAGCTGCATGTGTCAAGTTATCATTTTTAATTTTTTAAACTTTCGATTTTTGAGGTGTGCCCTCCTACAGTGTTTACTGTATCTCAACAAATCACAGTTGTTCCATGGGATGACAAAGCTCCACGTTGGGAGGGGTTTTAGGGGAAGTAGGTACCCCTGGAAATATAAGAGATGCTGCTTGGGGATGAAATGTTGAGGAATAGATCCTAGATTTCTGAGAATCCCCCAAAATATTCAAGAACACAGGAGTAAGCAAAATAATGGCCTCCAAAAATGTCCGAGTACTAACTCCTGGAATCCGTGAATGAGGCAAAAGTGATTTTGCAGATGTGATTAAATTAAGGATCTTGAGAAGATTATCCTAGATTGTCTGGGTGGGCCCAAGACACAATGTCATCACAAGGGTCCTTAGGAGTGAAAGGAGGCAAGAGTGTCAGAGCGAGAGGAGATTTGACGATGTTGTAATGTTGCCTTTGACGGCAGACGAAGGGGCCGTGGGCTAAGGAATGCAGGTAGTCTTTAAAATCTGGAAAAGGCCGGATTCTCCCCTCCAGCCTCCAGAAGGAACGCAGCCCTGCCTACATCTTGATTTTAGTCCAGTGAAACCATTTTCAGACTTCAAACTCCAGAACTAAAAGATAATAAATTTGTGTTGCTTCACACCACTAAGTTTGTGATAATTTTGTTAAATAAAATTCATGGGAGGTTATTTTGGACTGAGCTCCTGTTTTAGGGCCCAACAGACCAGACCAAACCAGAATGAGGTCACTTGTGCTAGGTGCCGTGTGATCCTAACTCAGAAACTGGCCAGTTTTCCAAAAAGCAAGAGATTCACAGGAAGCAATCCAGTGGGGCCCAGTCAACCTGAGCCAGCGTGGTAAGGCCTCTCTGCTTTAACCCTACAAGGAAAGTAACTTTCAAACAACCAGTGTAATTTTTGTCCCTTGTTTCTGCTTGGCCTTTTCTGCCTGTAAAGCTCACCCACTCTGCTCAGCTCACTGGAGGGTCTTTCTATTTTGTAGGTGGGATGCTGCCCAATTCAGGAATCACTAATAAAAGCCAATCAGATCTGTAAACACAATTTGTTGAATAGGAAACTAACACAATAGTCAGTCCTACACTTGATCCCAGCCAAAAGTCCAAGAAAGGGTAAAATAATCCATCCTGTAAAAAAAAAAAAAAAACTTACAATGTTGATGAGTCTACTTTTATTTCTTCTTCCTCTTTGTGACACGTGGTCTACACAGGAGTAAAAGCAAGTTGGCTCTGGAATCAGACTGATCTTTCCTAGTTCTGCTCCTCTGAGCTCCTTTCTCAGAGAAAGGAGCTCCATCTTAAAGAAGGAATTATATTTACCTTGGGGGCCATGGAGAGGATGGAAGAGATGATATACACAAAACACCTAGCACACAGTAGGCCCTCAGTAAACGTTAGTTTTCTTTGCTTCCCATCTAACACCTGATTCCAAGGGACTAAATCCTTGTTGCTAGTGACCTACTGGGTAATTGGAACTAAATTGCTTCCTCTCCTTTTTTCTGTTCCATGAGGTTAAAGGGAGATATTTAAGTCCCGGAGAGTATTTAATTAGAGATTGTAATGTGACTAGATACTCCTGGTTGAAAAGTGTTATTTAGACACAAAGTGCTGTTATCTTTTGAGCAGGTAATTGTTTCCTGTCCTAAATTGTTTAGCGTTGTACTGAGTTTCCATCTCTGAGATAATGACATTTCTTGAGAGGGTAAAGAAATATCTCAGCTAGGTGTTATGAGTCTTAAGTTAATTAATGTTTATTACGCCTACATAAGCCTGCCATAAAATGTTGATTAGGAACATTTTCCACTTACTAGCACTATACGAAGGATTTTTTCTATGTATGTAGCACAAAATATGCATGAGAAGGCTGAAATTTTGGCCACAGTGCATCTCCCAGACAAGACAGTTGCCTTGGTGAACTAATTGAAGCTGTATCTTAGTGTCAGGTAAAGGAGGACAAATTCTACCCTCTCCACATGTGGTCTGAGTGGATCTGTTCTCCTTTTTACTAATCTGTTTTTTCCTCAGATCCAGAACCTGAGAAGAGACAAGTGTCTCCATGAGGTATCGTCAACTATGGCATGTGGTTCACATGTACTCAGTAAATGCTAGTTGACTGATGTTCAAATATGTTCAAAACATAGAACAACATGCTCTAACAAAGGTCATATTTTCATATAGTTTTTTTTTTTTTTTGAGACAGAGTGTCACTCTGTTGCCCCAGGCTAGAGTGCCTGCCGTGGCATCAGCCTAGCTCACAGCAACCTCAAACTCCTGGGCTCAAGCAATCCTTCTGCCTCAGCCTCCCAAGTAGCTGGGACTACAGGCATGCGCGACCATGCCCGGCTCGTTTTTTTTTTTTTTACATATATTTTTAGTTGTCCAATTAATTCCTTTCTATTTTATAGTAGAGACGGGGTCTCGCTCTTGCTCAGGCTGGTCTTGAACTCCTGACCTTGAGCTATCCACCCGCCTCGGCCTCCCAGAGTGCTAGG
>CAUYRT010086511.1:0-23070 GCA_963574885.1 Lepilemur ruficaudatus | reverse complement strand
CGTCACCCTTGAAAGTTCCTTTGTCCCCTTCCACAGTGTCGCTCCTCTCCTTGAAGCAGCCAGTGTTAGGATGTCCAGTACCATTGTTGGATTTTTGTTTTTTAATAGGGACAGGTTCTTGCTCTGTTGCTAGGGGTAGAGCACAGTAGTGTCAGCCTAGCTCACAGCAACCTCAAACTCCTGGGCTCAAGCGATCCTCCTGCCTCAGCCTCCCAAGTAGCTGGGACTACAGGTACACACCACCGTGCCCAGCTAATTTTTCTATTTTTTTGTAGAGACGGGGTCTTGCTCTTGCACAGGCTGGTCTCTAACTTCTGGGCTCAAGCAATCCCCCTGCCTGGGCCTCCCAGAGTGCTAGGATTACAGGTGTCAGCCACTGGGCCTGGCCCCATTGTTGGATCTTAATGTTAATGTTAATGTTAATGTTAATGTTAATGTTAATTCTTAAAGGTTATATGTCAGACTGACATGTCACAGAAGGACTTTAAAACCAGGTTTTCCTTTGAGGAGTTTTTTCTCCTCAGGGAATCATTCAGAAGTGCATGCAAAGATCAAGAATGGGGATTTAAAACTTGCCCTTATAGAATTTCTGTCTGTTGCATCTAAAACACCTGAGAGCGTTCTCAGTGTCTAATTGTTATTGAAGGAGAAACAGGTCCATTGCCAGCCTGTCAAATACCTTTCAAATTTCTTTCTAGTATTTTCATTTGGCTCTATTTTAATTTCCACTTATGGTAAAAATGGGCAACAATCCGTTATGATTATACCTTAACTTCGTGTGGGGTGTACACCCTCCACGTAGGGTGGAATAGATGATCAATTCATGTAAATTTAGTAAGAAGGATCAATAAATGTCATGGATGAGGCCGAATAGCTCAGTGCACCTCCTTGAGTTTGGAGAAACAAGGTTTGCCTTGGTATCCCATTAGCCTTGCAAGGTGATGGGAGATCAAACCCTCCACCACAACTATGCCTTCTCCATGACTGTGTGCTGTCACACAGAATGTGAGGCTGTCATTTGGTAACCAGACGAAAAGTACTTCTGTTCTCTCCGAGACAGACAAACAGAGAGAGAGAAAGAGAGAGAGAGAGAGAGAGAGAGAGTGTGTTTATCATGTATTGCCCCTAGAGATTTTCTCTTCCTTTTAGCTAATGTGCTCTACTTGATAAATAAATTTCAGCGGCAGGGTTGGAATAAACCGAACAATGCCGAGAGATACGAGATCCCAGGATAGAGGGCTACTTTTATTTCATTATTGCAGCACATGGAGTATAGAATGAAATTGCACTGCTGCTGTAATTTATTCTCTTTATTAAAATAGACTAGCTTTAGACAAGCCATAAAATTTCCATCTGCATTCACAGCAGGCTCCCACCATCTGAAATACAGATTTTTTTTTTTATTCCCTTTTCTCGAAAACACCCCCAAGACTGAAACGTTTTAATATTGGGGATCGACTGAATGATAATATTTCATTTCTAAAAGCCACGGGTATCCTCATCTGCACTTTGGATTGCTGCATCCGTTTGAAGAGGAAAGCTCGCCTTCTGTACTTAAATGTCACTGAGGACGCGGGAGCTGGGTCAGAAAGATCTGCAGTGCAGCAGGGGGAAGGAATGGGCTCCCAGCTTGGTAATTCTGCCATAGCTGTGCTTCCATCACCCCACCGGCCTAATCACCTTGGGAAGGAAAATAAAAGGTGTTTCGCAGTGTGCTGATGAGCACTCCAGAGGCAAGGTAACCATTGTTGTTTAGCACATTTTTCTCCGTTGCCTGAAGGACAAAGGCTTTTAATAATGGGAAATTGTCGTCCAAAACGTGTCAAAGTGAAAGCCTCCTTCTCCAGCTGGAGGAAGAATTCAGATTTTTTTTCTTTCCCTAATTTCAAAGCCCAACACTTGCTTGACATTTTAGGCATAGAAAGCATAGAGTCCTGCAAGGATAGTTAAAAAGGTAACTGCAAATTCTAATCCTCTTTTTAGCAAACCATTCCCCCACTTGGAGAATATTCTGCTTCAATTTTTCATAAAGGCAGTCTGATGAAAAATTTAAACGCACCCTTTTAGGAGCAAGTCTTCTGTCAGATGTCGCGCCAGGCTCCCGTTTGATAGGAACAGTTATGTAAGGCGGTCTGTGCCATCCCCCTCGGTGATAGACAATCTCACAGGGTCCCAGCGTCCGGGAGGCTCTGATGCTTCTCTCTGCCCGAAGACTTCGCGTTTGTGGAACTTCTGCCTCAGTTAACTTAAGTGTAAATAGAACGTTTTAATAATGTTAACCTGCTGGAACAGCCTTAGGAAGGGAGAGGAGATGTCCCCTCCCTGGAGGCTAAAATAAGATGTTCGTGCAGTGGTACAGTTAGGTAAACAGAGTAAAAATAAAAATGACAGTAGGACAGATTTGCTTATTGGATGAAGGGTTTGCTTACGGGATGCAGGGCTTTGAGAAGGACAGCCAAGGACACCAAAGAAGGAAACTGTGAGAAAATATAAGTTTTGAGATCTTAAAAGGTGTGTATTGATTTGTTATTTACAAAGAACTTTCGTATACGTTATCACATTTGATCCTTATAACACTTTGAAGAGGATATTCTCATTTTCACAGAAGTTATGCTACTTGCCCAAGGTCAGTTAGCTACCAAGTTACTCTGAATCCTGAGTGCCTGCCTACCCTCCTTCCTCCCTTCCTCCCTTCTTCCCTTTTTCCCTTCCTCCTTTTGACCCTTCCCCCCTTTCTCTAACATGTTAAACAAGAAAAATCTATCATCTGCTCTTCTTCTGCTAGAGTAGCAATTTCAGACATACATGCATAAGGAAAGCAGCAAAGAAAGGCATAAGCCTGTCTAGATCATATCCCGGAGACCTGGAGGAAATGCTGAAAGTGTCTCCTTTCCTGGCAGGGTCACTGGCACTAAGGTGAAAACAAACAAAAAAAAAAGCAGTTGGTTTTTGACAAAGAATTTCCAAGTACAGTAATTGAATACTTTGGTCTTAAAACGTAAGTGTCTTGCCCTTGGCAGGAGAGGGACAACTAAGGTTTGGTAGAACTTAACCAAATTAAATATGTGTGAAGTTGTTTCGGCAACTGCATGTGTCATCTGTTGTTGGTGTTATGGTCAGTTATTACCACTGTCACTGCTGCTGGCACAATCATAGTTTGTTGTGCTGGTTAGAGTCAGCTGTAGAGTCAGATCCCCGGATTTCCTGTTGCGTGAGTGTCACCTTCATTGCTCACTAACTGTGTGGCCTTGGGTTTGTTAATTAACCTCACTGTGTCTGTTTCTTCATCTGTAAAATAGAGACAATAATAACCCATCTCTCAAGTTGATTGTTCGGGAAATTTCCTGAAGTGGTCAATTTAAAGTGTTGGGAAGTGCTAAGAAATCTCTAATTCTTCCTTATTGTCCCATACTTCAGATTAAATCTTGGTTGATTTAATAGATAAGTTTCTCAGTATCTACCAACAGAAGGTATTTCTTAAACATTAGACAACCAAGAGAGAAATGCTTCTAAGTGGTAAATGTTTATAATGTCACTCAATATTATATAATTCAGTCTTCCCTTCCAAGAGCACATTGCCCTTTATTGTTTTAGAGGTTTTACAACATGCATTTGAAAACTGCTCAGTGAAAATGGTGAAAGATATTATCAGATTTTGGTTAATAGAATTTAAAGTGATCCTGGCCTATAATCCTAGCACTTTGGGAGGTCAAGGAGGGAGGATCGCTTGAGGCCAGGAGTTTGAGAATTTAGAGTAGTCTTCAGAACATATGGATCCATAACAAAAGAAAGTATCTTTTGTTTTTGATTTCTTAAATATCCTTTAGCAACATATGTGCTTTTTACATTGAGTAGATACCTCTCTCTATGACAGATAAAGCTAAGTCCTTAAAAAACATCTTGCTAATGTAAGAAGTTTTTCATTTTCCTCTTCTCTCATTTTCCCTCTATTCTTTCCCTTTTTTTCAACAAATATTTTAGCATCTGTTTTTCAGGCACTGTGCAAATGCGGGAAAATAGTGGTAAATGTTAATGGCAGTTGAAGCCTTGACCGCTTGGATTTTAAAATCTGTGTTTTTCATATCTTGAAATTTATTACACATCTTCTATTTTACATTCAAATGTGTGGTGATTTTTGTGGGCATTTGCCTTCAGAGAAATAGATCCACAGAAGGTGGATGTTGTCCTTCAACCTTTGGAAATATATAGAAAATGTCTCTGTATTTATGTGTGGGCTTTTTTTGTTATTTTATTTGAAGCATATGGTTCCTCCCCATTTATTTATAATTTTGTAAGTTGTCCACATTAAAAATGATGATGTTATTTTCTCATTACATTAGGAAACGTTTAGTGGTAGGCTATTTGGTTTGTTATGGCTCTAATCTGCACATTCATTGTCTTATTTTTCTAACGAATTATGTACATTTTTATTATTAGCTCTTTCTGGTCATGAGACATCTCTTTATATCATTTCTAGATCACTTGAGCAGCCTTGAATAATCATATCTTTAGACTGTTCAATTGGCCAAGATACACAATAATCTAGATGCTGTTTTTTTCTCTTAAAAGAAAATAAAAATCTTCTTCCTTTCTTTTAACTCCAATGGGCTGGTAAGATCTTAGCTGTTAGCTTAAAAACTAATTGATCTTATCTTTTTCTATAAAATTACAATGTTTCCACAAGAAAAAGAAAGGATTTAAAGAGGACGTTATATACATACATTCCCTTTGCCTTGGTGTACTGCTTTTTTCATTCTTGTTTTCGATGCCTACATCATATTTACTCTTCTATGATTCATGTTAAGATTGTTTGTTTGGGTTTGGGTACTTTTGAAGTTGGTGTGACTGGAAATCATGCTGTTTCAAATTCCATATTGGGCATTGTCAACAAGTTTTTAAGACAAACATATGCACTTTGGGGCCTTCACACTCCGGAGACGTGTTGCCCTGTACACTTAGCCATGACTCCCCACCTTAAAAGGGCACATGTTGAGAGCATAAGACAGTTGTTGCAGTTGCATGTTCTAAATCTATGGCAATCCTCTCCCTATTTTGCCCTATCTGGGTTCCTCATTCTCCTCTCATTTTCTTGCCTTATCCAGACACAAGTGATTGGAGGAGTGACATATTGGTTCGGGATGCCTTCAGTTACCAATAGCAGTATATCCAACTAATAATGGGGTAAAGAGAGGGGTTTCTTTCTCCCACAAAACAAGCAGTCTGCAGGTAGACAACGGCTGAGACTAGTTTCAACCTCACTTCTTGGTTGCCTACCTCCATGCCTCAAATCTGTGTTCAAGACAGAAAGAAGTGAGGACAGGGTTAGCCACTTCAGTGCCTTTATGAGAAAAAGAAAATGCCTTCCCGGCAGCCCCCGGCCAACTTGTGCTTGTATCTCACTGGCCAGAACGTCATGTCACAGCCCCCTCCCGCTGCAAGGGACACCAGAAAAGTGAGTAGTTGGCATTTCTACCATAGAGGTAGCAAAAGAAAGAGGCTCAGGATTATCCACTGGGTGATCAGAGAACAAGTTGACCTGCACCCAGGGTAGCCCACCCCATCCACCCTCCCAGGACCAGCTCTCATGGTCCCTTCCCCAAATTGCTCAGACAGAGATGTCCTCTGTGAATCCACTTGGTACTGCAGTCACCATCAGCAAGACTGAGCATGCTCCCTGTGCAAGGACCACATCACCATACACTGCACCTGAGAGATGAGAGAGGGTGCTTGGTGAAGTTGTTCTGAAAAATGAATGAATGCATCGGGTGTGGGATCCTCTGGATGTTGCCAGACGCCAGCTGCTGGAGGCAAACAGAGAGTGCTGAATGAGGAAATCTGTTTCCACCTGACATTCCATCCTTGTCCGTGGGCATTCCCCTGATGAAATGTGAAACCACAACCCTGACCACTTGTATTCATTAAGTTCCTATGGGGCGCTTTTTGCCAAAGCCCTGCTGGCTCACGTGTGATAGAAATAGTCCAGTTTGGGACAGTTAGACTTGCTGCCTTCCTAAAATTTTTATACACGGTTTTAAATAGCTATAGTCACTTGGTCTCTTAATGACATAAATCTTAGCTTGGCATATCAGTACAGTTCTCTGAAATGAGCAAATGTACAAAATATCTATTCGTAGGAATTATTCTTGGTTGTACCTGAATAGGCATATAATTTAAAATATAGTTTGTGCTTCCTGGAATTTATCCTAAGAAGATCTTCAAACAAGTGTACAAAGATGTATTGCAAAGTTGTATTTTTTATAGCAGTGTTTTATAATAAAATATAGAAACATTCCAACTCTTCCCTAGGGGTTGGGTTAAATAGACAATGGAACACTATGGGAGCATTAAAAATGATCATGTAAGACATCTTGATAGCATAGAGATCTTATGGGCTATATCGAGTAGGCTAGTATATGAGGCATGACCCCTCTCAGGTTACGAAGCTGGAATTATGCATGTATGCATTTTGGTCTATTCACCAAAATGTTAGACGGTGATTATCTCTTGATAGTGACTTTTTTTAAACTTGAAGTTTTTGTATATTAATTTTTTAAAACAATGTGTATTTGTTTCACAGTCAGAAAAAATAGTTTTCACAAAAATTTGCTTTAAGTTAATGAAAAATTAGTATAAGGAACCATGTGTGAAACCTCAACTACGAGAATCAAGCTAATAATAAACCTGAGTAAGCACCCTGTTTCTCCTTACTTTATGTTCACGAGAGTGGGAAATCAGAACAAAACAAACTGTGACCGGGAATATATTTTGAATAATTGGGATACATCTTGGAATACGTCTCCTCCATTTCCTCCTGTGCCTTATTCTACTACATTAAATAATAATCATGACTACAAGCTCCCGCCAGTTCCTCTCTTACTGAATAAAGTGACTGAAATATATGGAACACAAGTGGACTAATGTATTTATGGACTAATGTTTTCAACATCAAGGTCTAAACAAAAAGTATTATATTTTCTGAAAAGTCTTGAGTTAAACCAAATATTAAATTCACAATTCTATTCCTTGAACATTCCAATTAATAAAGAGTTCACCATAGAAACTTCAAAGAAGTTACTTAAAAATTCCTCTTGGAAATTCTAATATATCAAAGTACTATTACTGTAAACCACAAGTATAGGTAAAAAGTCCCAAGAGCAGTTCACTTATGTTATTATATTGCCCTGCCTTTGTGTAAATAGCATAATTGTTAGTAGCGAAATTCTGATAAACTCAAATAGAAAATGGATTGGAAAAGAACATGTCAGTTCTGTGAAATGCTGAATAGCTTCCTTAGGTAATAAAGAAAGAAAAGAAAGCCCCAAAATAAAGATTTCAAAAAAACAGAATTAATCTAATGCCATGATGCTGGAATATGTCCAGCGTCACTCATCGTGTTGTTCGTATAATCCTGCATCTGAAAATAGAGTTTTCAGGCTGAAGAGTAAAGATTTAAAATTGTATTAATATCACTTAAGAAAATACATCTATCTAACCTTTTGTTTTTAGTTAATAGGTAAGGCAGGTATGGTATTTTTCATTTTCACCAATCTTTCTTAGAAAAATAGCCATTGGTAATCTTTCTTTGTAAATCTTAACTACCTTTTTCTTCTATAGGTAGAAATCAAGACAAATAATTCTGAGTTTTTCTTTTTATATAAAGGTTGTACAACTTTAGATTTAAAAGTTAAAAGTGATTTTTCATCCAGAAGATTTCTTTTAGCTTCAATAAATCCAGCTCCTGTCTCCTTGGGTCCCCTGTCACCAGAAAGGAAAAGAAAGTATTTTAGATAAGTGCTCTTTATTTGCTCCTCACATGGTAAGAACTAGATCTCATCAACTTTATTAAAAACAAAATGAAACAAATATCACACTCTAAGTTTCTTGACCTTTTAGCTGAGTACTCTTGATCACTGAGCTCCCTGGAATAAAACAATTATTTCTGATAAAATTAGATTTGCACTTAATTCCTTAAGATTGTAGTCAAAATGAGTAAATACAGTGAGCTTAAAATTGCGCTTATCTCTTGCCCTGACACACACACACACACACACACACACACACACACACACAGAGGCATGCACACACGGTGCGCCAGATATATTGAGATTTGAAACTGGTTAAAAAGCTCTGTAACTATCAGCACTGTTGCTTGGATTTGAAAAAAACTTAGATATTTTGGGCTTTTTCAGAGTCAATTTACTATTTCATTGTAGTAGTTCAGAGGTTTTGAGAGAATTACTGATACTAAGTAGAAATTTTGGAAATGAATAGTCGAGTTGTATTTTATTCTCTAAATTTGGTCTCACTAGATTTCTTGGCATTATGATCAGGAATTTTAAAATTTCAGGTAGCATGGCTGAACTCCTTTGATTCAAACAGCATGTGATTTAAAATAGCTTTGTATTTAAATGAATCTAGAAAAGACCAATTGATAAAGACTTAGATCAAATTACTCTAAGGAAAGTATAAATCACACTTAATAAAATAAAAATTGGGAGTTAAAAATACGTGTGACAAATGTTTTAAAGAACCTCAAACTGATACATGATAGGGTGCTTTAATAAATATTTAATAATAGTAGTTATCAAAGTAGATGCCCTTTGCTCTTCACCGCACTTGGGCTTGGTGTATATTTGCAGAGAGAAATTGTCCCAAGAGAACCATTTGGACCGACACTTTCTCTCGAAGTGGTATATACACCCCAGCTAGAAAGGAGTGCTGTTGAGGCTATGGGTATCACTAGGTCTCAACCAGATTGAGAGAGTGAAGACAGCAGGTGCTTTTAAAAGAGTAGAGCAAGAACTCTTTACTAACCAATGTTATTCCTTGTTACCATTTATGTAGACGTGGTGTGCAGGTATTCCTCGAGCACCTCCCCTGCGTTAGACACAGTGAGCAATCCAACCTGAGACCCTGCAATGATAGGGCTTATATCTAGTGGAGATAATCAAACAAACATGCAAACAACAAGCCAATGAGATAATTTTGGGTCCAAATAAGTGCTGTAAAGAAAGGAACATTTGGCTAAGGTGGGTAGGTAGTGACTAGGAGAGCTGCTTTAAGTAGGGAACTTTTTTGAAGGAACGCCTCTGAAAGAAGATAACATTTGAATTATGATTTGAATTACTAAAAGGAGGAAATCTTTTCCAAAAATAGTTTATCAAACAGAAAGAGCAACAAGTGCAAAGACCCAGGGCATGACTCTGAGCTGGAGTGTCCTAGGCTCAGACTGGTGGCCCATGTTCTAGGGGTAAAGTGAGAAAAAGAAGAGTGGTAGAAGGTGAAGTTAAATGTAACCTCGATGTGCCTGTTCCACAGCCAGGTGTAGCTACATCAGTAAGACAGTCAGATGGGAAAGTAGGGTTGTCAGTCTGGGGTCCAAACCTGCGGCATGAGGTGTCATCTGTGAGTACATTGAGCAGTTTTAAATTAATGGAACTCAGGGAGGGGTAACTGTAGAAGACAGGATGACCAAACACAGAGCTCTGGGGCACCCCAGCGTTTAGAGATCTAGAAGAAAAGGAGGAACCAAAAGAGATTGAGAAGCTACACACAGCGGGGTAGGAGGAACACCAGGGAATCCTGCGGGACTATCTAGGGAGGAAAGCGATTTATGAAGGAGGGTGTGGCTAACCATGCTGGATGTTCTATAGCGTCAAACAGAAAATGGACAACTGGCTTTGTAAGATGTAGGTTACTGATGTTCTTGCTCAGTGGGTTAAAGAGAGAAGTGAGAAGTGAAACAGCAATATGTTGGGGCATTATATGGTGCAGGGGAGCCGATAAACGAGGTAGTAGCTGAAGAAGTGGGGTCAAGGGAGAGGTTTTGTTTGGGGTGTTTTTAAGTATGGGAAGGATGGGAAAGACATGTTCTTGATGGGAAGGAGATTGTGGAGATGGCAAAATTGGCAGTGCGAAAGAGAAAGGGGATAACATTAGGACCCAGTGTCCATTGGAAGGACTGGGTGTCAGATAAAAACAGGGATACTTCTTCCATTGCAGAGAGAAAGAGAACAGAAAGTACTGAAACAGATTCAGGAGGCGGGTGGGAGTGGCGGTCAGGTGAAGTATTACTCGTCCCATCACATCTTCCTTCATGAAGGAGGGGGGCAGCGGCAAGTGGGGAATGAAGAGGATTTGGGAGAGTAAAGAGAGGGTTAGGTGTGAAATCATCGTCTTCTCTGAATGGAAAACGCATATGCTAGGGGCGTTTCATGAGACCCTCTGGCACCGTTGTCCACTCAAGATTTGTGATGACAGATTGGAAGTGGGTCCGGTCAGTGAAGGCAGGTGATTTTCTCTGCGGTTGTTCAGCTGGCCTGATCCAGCTGCAGCTGGATTTGCTCAGACACGTTCAGGGGTTTTTCCAGGAGGGTATGGTTGATGGGCTGAGGGCAGAGTCTATAAAGGGAGTGATTGCAATGCTGGTCGTAGAACATAAGCTGGTAAGGGGAGAACTGAAGACAGGAGGGTGGCGAGGCACAGTGGAAAGTGAAGGGGTCTGTGGATTTGGAGACCTGTGTGGAGGGGAGTATGAGAACAAGTGAGCCAGGAGATGCGAGGGGGTGGGTAACTGTTGAGAGGCTCCTGGTAGCTATTCTGGAAGTGACGCAGCTGTTCATAATAAGAGGCGGCATGTGGCCATGTGAGTGTGTGGTCAAAGTGGATTGGGCAAGAACATTGGAATGAGGGAAACCGAGGATATAAGAAGCCAGCAGCTTGGAAACATCAGCGACATGCATGTGGAAGCTGCTGAGAAAGCTGCCAGGATGAGCAATGGAGGAAAAGGTGGTGGGCCATGGGACATAGTCACTGGTGCCCAAGGGCGGTGGTGGGGATATTGGTGGATTAATGTAGCAAAGAAGACTAATCGGTGATACAGTCTGATGCTTGGAAGGAGCTGAGTTTTTGAAGGAGAATAAAGGAGAAATGGTTTGGAAACCGCAAAAGGGAGCAAGAAGGACACCTCCTCCCACTGGCAGACCTTAAATCATGTGAGGTATGGTGTCTGAAAGGATTACAGAAGTATGTTGAGGAGACAGCTCATGTCTGCTAGAAGAATAGGGCAGTCAGAAAACATAATGAGTGTCCAGGAAACATGGACTTCTGATAGTAACCCAGGTGACTTTGGATATTAGGTGGGGTGAGACTGCCCCTGGAACTCTCTCAGAGGATGGTCGGTAGTCTAATAAAGTACAGAGCATTGAGCCGGGGCCAGTGTGCCTATGTCTGTACCCCAGCTACTGGGCGGGCAGTAGGGGAGTATAGGGACTTCTTTGGGGACTACTCTATGAAGGAGCATCCTGAGCTGGGGGTCCCAGGCAGGAACTGGGACGGTCATTCTCCTCAAACCCATGAATGCCATGCCTGCCGGCAACACATCATAAGAGGAAATTTCTGGAAGTCAGGATTATCACTGATTGTATGTCTAGACTGAATCCAGTATATAAATACATACTCAGAAGCACTACTCAGCTCCCAAACAATTTCAGAGATTTGTATTTATGACTTGGAATGTATTTTCCTTTGAAAATTGTTAAGTACAGGAGGTCATTCTCAGGGAAGTGCATGAAGACATTTCACATGCAAGATGGATAAACCGGAGGTCCATGGCACTCACCATCCCCTGGACGCTGTCCGTTGGGAAGGCGCATCTAACTGCTGCTTCCCTGCCTCCCACACGAGCAGCCCAGCAGGTTCTTTCATCCTTTCTTGTTAACTTTTTATGTGTGAGGCGCTATTGCTAGAGCGTAAGATCTTTGACTCCTAGCACAATGCCCACATGACACTGCCCTGAAAAGCACTCTGAAATGGCTGGTTTCTGTTTCTCCCTTGTCCTTTTTGGAAGGACAGGAAAGGAATCCTGAGAAGACAAAAAGGAGAAACAAAAGAAGGAAGAGGACCCTCACTGGCCCCATTTCTCCACTTGTCTGAAATGCGGGACTTTGTTTAAAGTTGTTATAGGGCGAGAGGGAGCTGACTAAATTTAGGCACATTAAAGAAAGGAGCCTGGGAGGGTCTTAAAGTCCAGCTATGATCAGCAAATAAAGGAACATTGTACAGTTACAACTGAGGTGAGAGAGCCATTCTTGGTCTTTTGTGAGCAGGTTAGAAGGTGGAGCCTTCAGTTGTCCACCCAGCTTGTCTTTTTCAGTTGGAGCAATGTTTTCTGAACTAGCCTTGGCTTCAGACCTCACGGTGACCAAAAGTGAGAAAGCCACAGGGAAGGATCTTTCCCAGTTCCCAGGCTCCACTCAACAAGGTCATGGGCAACAACAACCCAATAAGGGCTAGTTATGCCACTAAAAGCTCCTGAGGCAATAGACTGTTCAAGACAGTGCCACAAAAGCCAAATGCAGATTAAAAAGATAATTGATCATTGATTTCCTCCCTTTTAACGTCTTTAAGAAGAAAATAAAGGTGTTGACATCTTGATGAGGGTTTTTTGTTTAAACTTTTTGGGAAAAGCAATTGTTTTTCATTTGTTGATTTGCAAATTCTTTAAAATGACAATTCTTGAAAATTGTGAAAAATACAGATTATAAAAAGAAAAAAAATACCGATCATGGATAGTCTCAACACCTAGGATTAAACATTCTTAACAATGTAGCAGTCTAGTCTTTTTTCCTATGTACTATTTTTTAAGTAGCTAAATTATATTCTATAAATAGTCTTGATAAAACAAATTTGTAATCTGCTTTTAGATTAAGCCAGGAAATGTAAGATCTTATAGTTCTAAATTAGTTATGAAGATTATCAGATTCAGAGCTTTTTTTTTTAAGAGACAGGGTCTCACTTTATGGCCCAGGCTAGAGTTCAGTGACACAGTCATAGCTCCCTATAACCTTGAACTCCTGGGCTTATGCAATCCTGCTGTCTCAGCCTCCCAAGTAGCTGGGACTTCAGGCCCACACCACCAAGTCCAGCTAATTTTTTAAATTTTATGTAGAGATGGGATCTCACTGTGTTGCCCAGGCTGGTCTCAAACTCTTGGTCTCAAGGAATCCTACCCCTTCGGTCTCCCCCAGTGCTGCAGTTCTGGCCACTGCCCCTGGTCAGATGCAGGGCTATTTCTTTAGTAGAAATATTGAATGTGGAATTCTGTCTTTGGAAAATACAAAACCATCAATATCTAAAAATTAATATAAAAGGAAAGGTTATTTTTAAATTAAAATTCCATAGCATAAGGTAAACTTGTATTTCAATAACTTTCCACTTTTTATACAACCACATTTTAGGGGGGAATCTCTTTTAAAATAGCATAAAAGCAAAGAATTAACATTAAACACAACTTGTATTACAGTTCTTTCTCTTAATCAGTATCTAAGCAAGAGCCAAGAAGAACTGGGGCAAGAGCTATTTTTATGTTATATGTTCTTTATTTCTGGAATTTGCAAATGAAATGGCAGCAAAGAGTTTCCTGACTGCTGTTCTTAACTTTGGTTTATTTGAGAAGTATTGTTAAAAAATAACATCAGTTCTAGTTCTTTTCTATTAAGGATTTACCAGACAATGTTAAATTCAGTATTTTGTTGATTTTTTAAGATAATGTCTGGCTGTGCATGTGTGTGTGTGTGTGTGTGTGTGTGTGTATGTGTGTGATGAAAGCAATTTACTTCCTGAAAACAATATTTCAAGCAAGCAAAGATATAATCCATCTCGTGTCTTTAAAGACAACTGTAATTCCTGGAGAACCACTGAGTTATGTGAAAAGCGTGAAGTACTTAGACTTAAAGGTTTCTCAACTCTTCCCTCACATTTCTTGTAGCAAATGTGTCATTGTCTTGGGGGAGGGAGAGATGGCTTAAACCTTAATGCTTTATTTTCACAATCATGGAACAATTCACAATTCATGACGTAGTCAGTGATCAAGCCCAGCTGATTGTATTGTAGGTAGGATGGAACAGAAAACTGGGCTATTTACTAGATTTCGGTAGATGGTATACAATGCTCTGCAGGAGACAATGCTGTCTCCATGACATCATGGGCTGCACGTGGGCATGGAGATGCTCAAGCCAAGCACAGCCATTTCGTGCCTGGTCACAGGCTGAGCTGATGATGAGAACGCACGTGGCTCGGTGGGCCCTGCCTGCTGACATCTACTGGGGAAAATGAACAGGCCGGAATCTCCCAGGGGAATCCTAAGAGAAATGAGTGCAAAGTTCAGTGGGGTGAAACAGTAGATTTCTGAAAGCAGAGTTTATTTTAGAATTGGTCTTCATTCTAAAACTTGCCCCTGTGATCTTTGTATTCTTTCAGAGCTTGTTGAATGTCCCTGAATCTCCCCTCTGCTCAGAACAAGCAGCAGCACATGCAGAAAATAGACACCTGTCAAGGTCCGCTCCGCGCTGCTCAGCTGGGGCAATGGGCCAAAGGTCATAGTCATCCCTACCATCTTCAAAACAGACACCTTCCTCCCATGCGAGGAGTCAGTTTGTATTAACCAGTCAACACGATTAACAACCAAAGGAAAGTTGCGTGGCCAGAAGTCCTAGAGACGACGGTAAATAGTATGAGAATCCAAAGAGCAAGGATAATCAAGGAAATTTTTATGAAGGAGTTTTAATGCAAATAAATAGGTATTTAATTAAAAGATATTCTATCCTTGGCTTATTACAGCACATATTATAAGACTTATGGGAGCTCATGGACTAAAGAAATCATAGCTTTAGATACAAGTAGGATTTAACTGCACTGTGCACGTATGCACAGCACAACACAGTACTTGCCATCCCTGAGTCTTAGAAGTTTTAACTGAAACAGAGAAGTTAATGTCTCACACACTTACATTTTATACTTGCTAAGAATCCCACCCTCTCTTCTTGTGGTAATAAAAGTAAGGAGGGGAGAAGCGTGTGTTGGAAAAGCTAAAGGAGCATTCCAAAGACGGTGAGGGTACTCGGCAAGAAGTTATCACCTGTGCTCTTGGGGACCATCATATATCAATGTATGTCGGACACTGTCATTTGCTGGGATCTGGTGCTCCGCTTACACAGCTGCTCACCCACTGGAACGTCTAAGCGCTGCAGTTACTGTGGAATCAGACTATCCGCATTTGTCTAAACGTGAAGTCTTTCTTTAGCCAGTCCCATGGTCTGTTCAGAACTAGCGTCTGTGCTTGTGTGCATGAGTGAGTGAAGTCCAAAGGCAAACCTTCAGCGAGGACCTTATTTTTAATATCAGAAGTGAGAGTTTTAAACTCAGGCTCTGTTTCTCAATTTGCTACTTGTTTTCATTCATAATTCAAATGAACATGAGAAATATTATAAATTGCCATCATGTGCCTATATTTTACTTTTAAAGTCGTATTATTTTCTTCATTTTAAATATATTTTTGGATGTCTTTAATGCATTTATTGTTGTCTAAGTTTTTGTTTTATAATCATTGTTAGAAAGCAGTTTTAAAGTCATGGGGTGTACCTTTCCATCCGGATACTTGCTGAGCTGTCCTGTGGGGCCCCGATGGCCTGAGTGGCCGTCTTCTGCCCATCTGCGGCTGCCCGGTTCCCTTTAAATTCCGTGTGACTCTGACTCATCTTGATTCTTCCAAAGCTGGAATTGTAGGTCGCTGCCTCTTTACCTATCTTTCTGTACAGTTTCCCCTAAAGTCTCAAGGCAATAAGGTCCCAAATAGAACTTACCACCTCGATATGGCCTATAGTTTTTGCATGTTTTAATAAGAGAACCTAGACTAAAAAATGCAAATAAGTGGTCTTTTAATTTTCTTCTTCAAATAAGGAACCTCCCAAATGCTCTTGCCCTTGGATGGAGCAGTCTGTGATAGCACTGAAGTGAATAATTCTATATTTGGCAGTTCTATGTCAAAGCAAGTCTCATAAACACAGCAGATGCACGTTCTGGGTGACTGCCATTAGCATGCATCTGGGGGGTTATTTACTGCTCATTGGCAGATTTGGGGGTGGGGAATGATGAAGGAAGGGGAACCAAGGACTTTCCCCCTCATTGTTTTATTTTCTGAGTGATTGTTCCAAAAGAAAACCCTTCTCAGTCTGCATCCATAAATGGATCTTTCATACTGAAATGTCTGTGGTCCTGTTAACTGCTGAGAGCGTTGAACCAGAGGTTTTTCACTGAACTAAAAGAAGTAAGCCTGGCCTCTGTCATTGTTTAAATTCCAATTGTTTCTAAAAGAAAAGCATTTGAGGAAATATGTTTGTGCCCTCTGAATGGCATTGTCTGATTTTGTAAAAGTCGACTTAGGGGATTTTCTCTGTGAAACCAATAAAGCAGCTTAAGTAATTGGAGCTAAATTATTCTTCCTGGAACACAGCCAGGTCAGTGGCCCTGGGAAGTATCGAAGGGCACAGGAAACTCCAAGGTGGGGTGGCAGCAGCATCCTGATCTTTGTCCAGCTGGTGAGCGAGGGGCTGCTGCAGCCGTGAAGACCCCGGAGCCCAGCTCAGCCTTTCCAGGACGCTTTTCCTTCTTGGTCACTGACCAAATCGCTCACACTGTGGTGTTTCTCCTGTCCCTGTTCCTTCAACCTTCAGTCCCTTTCACCTTGGCAACAGTTACTTCTGCAGCTCTCCACAGCTGCTGCTTTTCCTTTAGTGATTAGAGCTGGAGTTTAAGAGATTCTCTTGGTGACATTTCTAAGTCTCATTTCTGGAGAAGTAGGATGGAGAGGATTGGCCTGAACAACCTAAGGGACTTCCTCATTGACTCTGAGACAAACTTGGTATAGCTTTGTTACCAAAACTTTGGTACTTTGTCCCCAGGGCTGAATCAGTGAGAATGAAGAACAAGGACAAGCGGTTGAGGAAAAGGAAAGAGAAGTTTATTAATATGCCAGCAAATGAGGAGAGCAGCAGACTAGGGTCTCAAAAGACCAACATCCTGCCTTTCAGCAGAAATAAAGGGGAGGAGGGTGTTTCGGTGGTTAGGCTCGGGTCTGTGTAACCAGTGTCACATGTCATGGCTTCAGGCTGTTGTTCAGCCATAGTTGGTGGTTTTGGTAGACTTTATCTCCAGTGAAGACAATCTCATGACCTTTGGACAATTCTGTTGAGCCATCTCCCAGTGGTTTAAGGTGCTAGAAAACAAACAGCAGAGAACATTTTCCTGCCTCTTTGATTACTGGGAACGCAGATTTTAATTCCCAAAAGGTGTGGGGGGTTTTAAAGAGAAATTATAAAACATTTTATGCTTTTTCAGACCTTTGCATCTGTTATAGTTTCTATAAATTACTTAGTATCTGTCCGATCTCCCCTCATTTGTAAAGTGCCAAGAGTGAAAAGATCCCATGTTGCTTGTGCGAGGTATAGTGAAGAGCTTGTCATGGCCTAAAGCTTTTTGACCACATTCATTTAAAGCCATAGCTCTTTCTTTTCTGCTGTTTTTTTTTCTGGCTGTCCCCTCCCTAACTTGTTCCCTCCCCCACTCCATATCTGTTCAGTCTCTTCTTAAAGCCAGAACCTTTAGCTACTATCTAAACTCAATAATTATTAGCCTACATTTATTAGATGTTTACTATGCATTCTACTATACATATTATATTATAGATGTTTGTATACATTGTCTTATCTCCCCTACTAGATAGTAAATTTCTTAAAATCAAGGGCAAAGCATTATCTGTCTTTGCCTCTCCTTAGTATAGTGCCTTGCACTTAGTAAGTGCTAAATAAATGAGGTCATCACCGTGGTTTCAATTGATTTAAAATATATAAATAACAGATATGTTAGCTATTAGTTCTGTAGTGTCAGCACCATTGTGTCCTATTCCATTCATTTTCAGGAAAATGCTTATTAACTAAATAGGGTCCTTGGTTAATTTTCTTCCGCTGCTATTTTCTTGTCTTATCACTTGTTCCTTCTAAGTCTCCACTTACTCTGGGAGACGTGACTTGTCCAGAGACCCATGTTGCTCAGAAGTTTCATATTCTTCCATGAATATTTGTTATTAGAAGGGAGAACAGAGGGGTGGGAATGTCTACTTCTACCCTCATTCCAACTCCTGTTACAGTGATCACTACTATTTTTATATTCTCTTTTCTGTCCTTTGTGTTTAGAAAGAATTAGTTTCATGTGGGCTTAGCAGATAAAGAGAGTTATTTGTATCCAAAGAACCGAGTTATTTTGAGTCTGCCTTTATGAGAAGCACTGATTGTAAGTGAAGAGGAAGGATCAAGATTTTCATATCTTTTGGAGTTTTTTCTGTTTTAAAAAAAAGTTATTTTAGATGCACTGATTTGTCAACTAAGCAATTATTTCCTTAGCATCAAGCAGTTATCCCTTCTAGTCTTTGCTTACTATTTTCATGACAACTAAAATTTCTGAATATTTCCTTTGGTTTTGGTTTGCCTGCCAGAGCTGTAACACATGAGGTCTTTGTATTTTTTCTCCAGTAGTTGATGAAATCCAGTTTGAGGCTGTCTGCCTAGACATCTTGCAGAAAGAGATCTTTTTCTGATTTCTGAATGAGATCACAAATTAAATGAAAGGTTGAAGATCAAGTAGCAAATGAAAAGCCAGTGTAACACCAAACAGTTTCCACCAAAAATATTCTGCATTTCTCTCCTTAAAGCAACTGTCACTCAGCTGAGTTGTGGTGGTGTGGTGGTGTTCTTTCCTCTTCTGTATTTCTTTCATGAACCCATCTTGTTACCACTTACTCAGTCCTGGAGAAAGGCTTCTTTAAGTACCAGTTCATTCTGGGAGGCTGAAGTGGTAGCAGAGAGCTGTAAATATGTGTGAGTAATGTGCACACAGCATCCCTTCTGTCTTTTAAAGTTAAGTCTAAGATCTCTTAACAGACAATGGATATGTTGCTTTCACTCACCATACAATTTTGGAGAACCTGTCATATGCATGTCACTGTACCCAGCACTGGGGGACTGTATGGTCTAGATGAGACTACTGTAAATCAATTTCTTGTGTGGCTGATGAAATCAGCACATTTTCTTTTAGAGTTACTCCTTCTGTAAGATATAAATATAGCGTCTCATGAGTGTAAAACCACTATTACTACTACTAGCACCTACCAGAACAAGGGCTTTACTCTGTGTCAGGCACTATAATGAATCCTTAAAGTATAATATCCCATTTAAACCTTTCAGCCCTCTGAAGTGAGTAATGTATTGTTATTTAGCATCCAGGAAGCCTGAGGCTCATAGAAGTTAACTTACTTGTCCTGGGTCAAATAGCTAATGTGTTTCAGAGCTGAAGTTCAAACCCAAGTCTGTCTGTCTTACCCCAAGTCTGTGTCCTCAGTCACTATCTGCTACTTTCTCCTGGAAGTTGTCAAATGCCAGTACTTCCTGAACAGCCAATTAATTACTTTTTTGGCTAGTTCTGGGGTTTTCTTTCATATAACAGATAAGATGAGTACATGAATAATTAGAACCCAAGGCCCCAGGTTTCTGTGTCACCCAGACTCAGAATGAGCTGCCTGGGGTATCAGAGACTTAAGACTCAAATATGAGTTTGCTTGGGAAATAGCAGCAGTCAAGATGAAGGAGCCTCCTTTTGCCCCATAAAGGATTTGTAATCCATCCTCACCCTATTGCTGGTGAGGCTGGAGAGAATGTAAAACCCTAAATCAGTATAGGAAACAAAGCCCATTTCCTGGCTGATACTTCCAGTTTAAGGAAAGCAAGCAAAGCATGGTAGTGGTGGGGGACTCTTAGGGGTCCCTTAGGGGACTGCTGGGAGACCCCCAAGCATGGAAATAAAGGAAAACCTTGAGTCCCCCAGGGCATCTGGCTAGCCTCAAAAAGTAAATGGGCAACCTGATGAAAACAGTGGCCCTCCGGGGGAGCCAGCGCCATGAAGTGTTTTGGTTGTTTGTGGAAACTAAAAGATGGCATCTTAACACATCTTCTTGAGTTGTTTTCTACAAACCCCTAACAAATCCAAGGTCACACCTGAAACCTCAGAGCCTGCCATTCTCACTTAGGCTGAAAAGAAGTTGTGGTCTCAAAGTCACACATTATTAACTGTTTAAGACAGTGGCTCCCATAACTGGATGCTTGTGCCAGCAGGATCAGCATTGCCTGGGAACTTGATGGAAATATAAATTCTCAGGGGGTGAATCCCAGCAATCATTGTTTTTCAGGGAAATTCTGGTACACAGTGAAGTGTGGCAGCCACTGGTTTAAGGTATATCGTTGCAAATGGGTCTAGCGACAAATGCAAAAGCAAGTGATTTGGAATGGTATCAACTCAACTCTCTGGAACTTAACTATCCATTCATTCATTTACCATTTATTGAGTGTCAAGCACTTTGAGAGATGTCAGCTTATTCCATCCTTATAATAATCCTGTGTGATATTCTTATGGATGAGGGAAGAGAGGTTCGGAGATGTTAGGTGACCTGTCCAACATTACACAGCAAATACTTGTCTTGGGATTTGACCCAAGTTTCTGGACACATGCCCTGAACATTAGACAAGATATCTAATCCCAAGGAACTGTCTCACAGTCAAGCAGAGACACAGTTACACAAATAAAAATTAGAAAACCCAACTATCTGTGTGCTTTCATGGTGATGAAATTAACCTTTTTAGGTTAACCAACCTGATGATCCCTTTAAAAAAAATCCACATAAACCCTTCTAGGCTAGAGGTATGGTAAAGAGATTAAATATGCAGTCTTTGTATAATTTATGATCATGGAACACTGTAAATCGGTTTATTTTAAATCAGTGAGGCTTTTGAACACCTGCTAGTGTGCAAATCATTCAGTAAACGTGTATCTAGTGTGTACAGCACTGTATTAGGTATTGAGTAGAAATGAGAAAAAACATAGTAGATGATCTCAAGTTATTTAAAAGACTCTTATGTATGAAATCATTAGAAAACAATAAAAGATAAGAGTATCAGGGCCTAAGTGACATGATGTAATAGTGTTTGAGGAAAGGGTGAGATCAGTGAGCGTCAGAACATCCATTCTCTGTAAGTAATTCAACCCACCAGTATTTTCCAGGAGAATGAGTCTGTATAACCAGTAAATTGAAGTTCGTTACTCTAGGCCTTGGGCAAAAGACATGAAACGTAGCCTGGTGTGTGTGTGTGTGTGTGTGTGTGTGTGTGTGTGTGTATGTATGGATGTATATTTCCAAATATGTAAGAGTGGTTATATACATGTAAAATTTTAACAGTAATTGCTAAATTGCCCCCCAAACAGATGTATCTGTTTATGCATTCTCTTAACAGTGCATAATCTCTTTCCAGTTGTATTCATCATTGTGTGTTTAATAGTAATATTTTAATCTCTACTAATTTAGTGGGGAAAATATTCTATTATTTTGTTTGTATTTGTTTGAAGATATATATGTGTAATTTTTCATATGTTTATTTCATGTTTCTGTCCTTTGCCTGTTTTCATTGATGGGTTTTCTTATTTGTAAGAATTCTTTGTACTGTATGGATGGCAGCCCTTTGTTGTATAGGTTGCATATATTTTTTTTCTTTTTTTAACCTTTTTTCATATGCCATATAGAAGTGTTACATTTTCACGTACACAAAAATATAAACTGTATATTCTCTATGATTTGTATTTTGCTTCTACTTAGAATTCCCTGGCTCAAAACTTTTTTTTTTTTTTTTTTTTTTTTTTGCCCCTGAGATAGAATCTCACTCTGTTGCCTAGGCTAGAATGCAGTGGCATCATCACAGCTCACTACAGCCTCAAACTCCTGGGCTCAAGTAGTCCTCCTGCCTGAGCCTGCCAAGTATATGGAACTGCAGGAGTGTGCCACCATGCCCGGCTAATTTTTCAATTTTTCTGTAGAGACAGGGTCTTGTTCTTGCTCAGGCTGGTTCTAACTCCTGGCCTCAAGTGATCCTCCTGCCTCAGCCTCCGAAGTGGTAGGATTATAGGTATGAGCCCCTGTGTGTGGCCAAAAAAGAAAAAAAAAACAATTAAAATAATCATCTGTGTTCCATTCAGTTCTTTTCTGGCTTTATTTTGTACGCAAGTATTTTTTTAAAAAAGGTAAATTTCATTTGGTATAAAGAGTGAGGAAAGAACCTAGCTTCGTCTTTGTCTTCTAATAGCCAACCACCTGGGTGTTCTAGACCCAATCATTATGAATAATCCATCTTAGCCCCACTGATTTCAAATGCCACCTCTATTACATATTAAACTCCCAAATTTACTTGAGTGAGTTAATTATTTTTGAACTAGTTTTGGTCTCCCTGGCATCTTCCCCTAGATTGGTCTATGCTCCTAGAATGAAGTGCTAGTTAATAATGGACCACATTTGTCAAAACAGTTTCCCATGAGCACTCCCTGCAGCATACTTTATAGAAAAGGAATGAGATGCAAACCATTTTAAAGAGTATTTTTTATCAAGAATACAAGGGTCATGATTTTAATGACATAGTCTCCATGGGGACCCAGAGCAGGGACTAGAGAAGAGCAGATTCTTAATAAATGTGTGTCAAATGAGTGAGCTGGTGCTTCAGTATTGTCACAGTATGTCTGTTCTTACTTTCTAAAAGGTTAATATGGTTCATCCAGATAAGGAAGTAATTATACCTAAATGGATAGAATTCCACTATTTTTGACTGGGTTCTGTGTGTCAAAAGCTATACAACTTTCTTCTAAGAATCTATCCGAAGGAAATGAATCAAAAAGAAGAAGAAAATTATATTTGTAAAAATTCTCCTTGTGCTACTCTTCGGTAGCAAGTAACCTAAAGAGCCAATAAGATGCATTACTGGAAAAATAATTTAAAAGAAAAATACAAAAATTGAAGATATGGTATGTCAACTATTTAAAAAATGCACACACACATTAACAATGGAAAAAGCCTAGAATGAGTAACATTAAAATGATATTGAGGACCCCATTCCCTTATGTTCCCTTATGATAATGCTAGCTTTTCGCTTCTATGGTAATAAAATCAACACCATGAATCTAATTTAGTGCTTAAATTGAGGTACAGACACATGTACAACACTTTTTTTTTTTTTTTTTTTTTTGAGACAGAGTCTCACTCTGTTGCCCGGGCTACAGTGAGTGCCGTGGCATCAGCCTAGCTCACAGCAACCTCAAACTCCTGGGCTCAAGCAATCCTTCTGCCTCAGCCTCCCAAGTAGCTGGGAC
>CAUYRT010086509.1:0-21738 GCA_963574885.1 Lepilemur ruficaudatus | reverse complement strand
AGCAAATGCTGAATCAAGCAAAAAGAAAACAAAACAAAAACAGTCACCTCTAAAGTAGCCATTTCATCCACAGACAAGAAACCTCCCCAAGAGGGAGTTATCCTGCTGGTACTGCTCACATTTCTTTCTTCCCTCCAGGTTGACTGGGTGAGGAACGGATCCTGCGAGAGGTCAGCAACCAGCTTTAAAGCGAGAGGGCACTGAGGGCCCCGGCAAGGTAGTGAGGAAAGTGAGGCTGGATCTCCCAACCTGCTCGTGGGACGTGACCTCCTGTCTGTCAAAGAGGACTCGACATGCAAGAATAAAAAAATCCAATATGGGGCCATGAAAAGGTCCTGAATCATAAAAGGGAAAACATTTAAAATACGAATATATTAAAAAATAAAGTGATGTTTTGAAATCATTTGCTTTATTCTACTCTCAATAAAATTACAAAAATTTTCATCATCAGGGTTTCCATGAGGCCCCCGGGCTCTTGGCTCCCTCCCTGTCTGATGTCAAGACAATGTCACCCCCGCCCCTCCTGCCGCTTCATCACCCGAGGCATTGGAGGATTCCGTTCCTTACACAATTTCTATTATGTGACACTATAGACACACTGGAATCTGACACATATAAATGGTATATAAAATTCCAAGATATGTAAACAAAATTCAAAATTTGGGCCAAGGGATACTTTGGTTGTTATTTATTTATTTTACTACAAGATTGAGTCTAGGGATGCTCGTAACTCTAATGTTAATGATTAGCTAATACATTTGCATTTATTTCTTTAACCAAGATGTCAACATATATTACACATAAACATATACGCATACATATACAGATGTCAATAGACACACAGTCATGCTACACTTATAGGGTTCATAAATCAGAAAAAATGAAAAGCCACAATATAGAAAAGAAATACAAAAAATAAAACATAAGCCAAGGTGATAGCAAACAAGACTGAATTCCCCCACAAAAGACAGACTCCTAGAACCAATTTTAAAATGCCAACTATTTAGTGGTTGCAAAAGCCAAATGTAAAATAAAGTAAATAAACGAGGATAATATAAAAGAATAGGGGTGATAAATCAGGGAAACGCAAAAGAAATGGGAAGGTGGGGAGAAATGGAGAAAGATTATTATTTTAGCTAACCCAAAGCAAAAGGCAACATAAAGAAAAATTAGTGTATTTCGATTGCTGATACTTATATTACATGCTGGTGATGTAAGTGCCGTAGATCTTTACGCTATATAAGGAGCATTGTGGGGAGTGGCAGGCCCGTGAGATCAGCTGCCTCTCCCCACGGAGTCAGGTGTTTTAGATAGGGGTTGTCGTAGAGGATAAGAAAATTGATCAGAAACAGAGAGAATAAAAGAATATTTAGAGACTAAAGTATAGTTTATAGTTTTATATAAAAAGATTAGATAATAGCAGGGTATTTAGGAGTCTGGACATATCTTTGTGAATGTCTAGCTATATGGTTAGATTTATATAGGTTTTTATAATCATAGATATTCATCATCAGTTGTCAGGGTAACATATTTGTATATGTAGTTGTTATAGTAATGAGATTATATAGTAACAGTGGGTTAGGGTTAAAAGTCTTTTTAAAGGGATTTTGACAAATTTTAATCTATTTAGGTGAACAAACAGGTATAAAGTCTTTTAAGGGCTAATTTTTAAGTTTTAAGAGGTAGTCATCAATTAACAGAGGTATAATAAAAGAGGTACAGTGACTTTATATTTTTTTGATCTAGTTATTGTGCTCAAAGTCAAACAGTTAGGAGTGAGCAGGAAGCCTGTTTTCTACAAAACAAGTTGTTTATAATCATAGGGGCAGTCTTGGGGCAAAGGGCTCTCATTTATTGTCTCTGGCTCTCATTTTGTGGGCCACATTTATCTTGTCTTGTTTTTTAAGATATGGGGAGGCTCCACAGAGAGATAACTGGGAAGCCTTCCTGGAAAACATCCCTACTGGAGCCACAAGAGTTCTTCCAAGGCAGCTTTTGATAAGAGAACTAATGAGTTCACATATTTTTTTAGGGCAAAACCCTGTAAACTCTTGCTTCTGTCTTTAATATAGCAATATTGGGCGATACAATAAAATAATGATCTTATGAGCCACATTTCATTAATTCCTCAATCATATTTCTCAACAGAGCATCTATAGTAATATTTACTAACCAAAGCTCTCAAAGATCCTAAGTGGCTGCTCAGCTTTTGGGTCAGTGCAGCAGGTGCAGGGATGGGCGGCTGGGTGGCGCTACTGCCAGGCCCCTGCTCCAGCTCACGGACCCTTCTCCACCCACTTTGCCAGGGCCCTGGGCCAGCGGGAGAGCTTGTTGCTGCCAGTCCGGCATACAGCACAGTTCACTTACTCTTTTCTGCTCCCACTGCAGTAATGTCAGCTCCATATGACAGGAATTTTTTCTATTTTCTTTATTTCTGTATCCCCAGCGTCTAGGAACATGCATGGCAAAATAAACAATGGACCGTGATTATTTCCTGAGAATGGACAGAGGGGTGTATCTCTGCAACTCTTTTCTCTGGGGTGCCCATTGGATACCTCCCACATCAGTCCAACCCCTTTCTACCTTCCTGCACTTGAAGAAAGCAAACATGTGCTTGAGAAAGCTCTCCCACCTTCTCCGTTTCTAAATAAACACTCTGGTTTGTTACTTATTTAAACTGACTTTATTTCTTAGAGCAGTTTTAGGTTCACAGAAAAACTGAGAGGAAGGTGTGCAGAGGCCCCACACATACCTTGCCCACTAAAACGCATAGACTCCCCTATGGTCAACAACGTTTTGTTTTTTCAATTCTTTGTCATATGGCAGGGATCTGGTTTCTGTCAGAATCTTTTCTCTAGCCCTCACTGTTTCAGCCAGTACTGACCCGAATCTGACCGCAGATGTGACGGGAGCAGCGTGGAGGAGCTGTCCAGGACGGTGTGCCCTGCATGTCCAGTGTATGGGGTGCACACTCCATTCGGCCCATTAGGGATATTTTATTTGGCAGTGCGTTTAATGCTTTATTTTTTTTTAGCTTTCCAAGTTTGTCAGGTTTAAAAGTGCCCATTCTAGATTGTGAAAGGATGCTTGCTTTTCTCTGTCATAACGCCCTCTCCTACAAGCTATGAGAGTCCTCATCTCTAAGTTTAAGCCCACTCACACTCTGTTTTGTATGATTTGTACAGCCAAGATTGCATCCTTTCCTCTTAGCTTTTCATACGTCACCGAGGCGACAGCGAGGCTGTTACTGTACGCTGTGTCTGCAGGGACATAGCCAGCGTCTGCCTGACTTCCCTCTGAAACAGTAAACTACCATTTCAATTCCTCCCCTGCCTGGCAGCCCGCGTCCTCCCATCCGCTGGTTGGCCTCGCATACTGGAGGCAAGTCAGGAGACCCTTCTAACAAGTACATTTTCACTTGAAAAATACATGAGAACAGAATATGTTTAACCGAATGCGGGATGAAGCAGATCCGCCGTCTCAACTTGCGGAAGATTCAAAATGAGCATTCGCAGCGCTGGTCTCCCATTGCCTCTTCCAGAAGCTTTATTTGTTGGCAGCCTAAGGCAACGGGCTCACTGTTGTTTCTATTACTTACTTCAGTCAACAACCTGTTTCACTGCACGTTATGGAGCTCTCTCGGATTGCACCTCGAGGGGAGCTGTGCATGCGACCACCCCCGTCCGCCCGCAGACCCGTTTCCAGGAGGCCCGAGCCGCGGAGCGCGTGGGTGAAGTCGTGAGCGAGCTCAGGAGTCGCCTCCTGGAAGTTCTCTTGCCAAGTTTCACGTTTTGTGCCAGCTTACAGAGAGGTTTTGGAGGAAGCACTGGGCACAGTTAGACGGCGCTGGGACGTGTTTCCCCTCTCACTTTTAGAAATAAAGAAGCTTAAAATTCAGGGAGGTCTCTGCCCACACTCACATGCCCCCTTTATTCGCCAGACCTGACTGCGGTGGGCAGCAAGGGGGGGCTGCCTCCCAGCACTTTAAACAAGGCTCGGAGAATTTTCACATAATGCCAACACATGCCGTTTGTATTGGATCAAACCCCAATGATTACATTTGCAATTTAATTAAGGCAGGCTTATTTTTAGTTTGCTTTGAAAGACTGATAGGAAAAGAAGCTGCTGTCTTCTCTGACCATCTCGGAAAGAGCAACAAACCAAAGTTTGAAAACCAGTAAGAGAAGGGCAGGTAGGCAAATGCCCCTAGAACTAAATATAGCATTGGGTTTTACTTTGACTTCCACTGTTTGGGGGAAGGACAACATAGCATTTTTGCATTTTTCCCATTCCTTAGTTCCCTCTCTGTGCATAATTTAGGTTCTGCCCAACAATGGAAAACTTGGGAGAGGGCTGAGCTGGCTCTGAATTTTACAGCCGGCAAAGCTTTGCTTCCTTCTGCATAAGAATTTCCTCTCCTCTTTTAGAAGCTTTGCCTTAACTGTCCCCTTTGAGTAAAAGCTCCAGTACTATTTACATTAAAATGACTCCTTTCATTTTAACCACTACTCTCTGTAAAATACAGGCCTTTGTCCTTTTTACAAAGGCTATTTAACAAAAAGATTTGGACAGAGATATTTTCTGGCAGTTCTGAAATTAAAACAATTAGGCTGCAGCTTGTTCTTCTGATTAATGGTGGCCAGGATTATTTAGGCTGGCCTAAAAGAAAACCAATTAAATGTCTGGCAAAGATGATAATAAAATCTTACCCCCTGGATTCCTTTTACAGGCTCTGCAGCAGAGATCCATCCTCCACTTTGACTTTTGAAAACTACTGTGTGTGTGTGAGTTTCCTCCCATTACCCAGGAGCTCGCCTTCCCACAGAAAGGTCAGGCGCTGTGTTGTCAGACTGCGTGTGGTGGTGCCTGATACACATCAGCGTGAGATGGTAAAAGGGAAGGGCAAGAAGGCCAGTGACCTGACGGAATCACCTCCATCCCCAAGGCCGAGGGACGTCTCCTCCCTGGGGGGAGATGCACAGGAGAGGCTGGGGGCAGAGGTCAGTAGAACCAGACCCTTAGCGGAGCTAATGTATGCCCCTTGCTGTGAGCAGCAGGGGCTGCAGGCTGTGTCCCCTAGCACAATGCCCTGAGAGCATCACTGCTCCTGATGAAATAGATGCAGAAATTGAAAGGAGACTTGGAGAAACTTACAGAGCAACTTGGCGTTGTTATAATATCCAAGGACATGACTAACTGAACAGGATACCAACCGGGGTCTTGTCAAACTCACAGGGTGAGTCCCACATGGTGATGGCTGCAAACCAGTCATGCTTCATAGGACCATTTTAAATGTGTGTGGCATTTTAAGATAAACTGTGACCAAGAATGTATAACCACCCGAGAACATGTAAGTGTTGTTAGTGAAAGATAGAAGCTTGGAAGAGTAGTGTTTCTTCAGATTATTGTAATATATTCTGTGATTTACCGACAATTAGGTGATGATCTTGGGAGTATGCAACCGAAAAAAGGTTATCACAGGATATCTAATAAAATTTGACCAAATGTTTTAAATTACATTTTTCATCAAAGGAAATCCATGGATAGGAAAACAGTGGACTTGAAATCAATTTCTGAAAATAATTTTAAAGGCAACTATAACTTTACAGATTAAATTGCTGAAATTGGCTACTGACAAAGGATTGAAGTTCAATTTTGAAAATACAAAGTTGCCTATCATATTGGTGACCAACTTAAATGAATATTTTAAAAATTGCTTTAAAAATCTCTTCTTTCATTCCAATATACCTCTGTGAGCAATTGATTTCTCTACCATAATTTTCATTAAAACAGACTACAGAAACCATTTATACAGAAATTACTCCTCAAGAGGAACATTGTCATCAACCACCCCAAAGTAATTCATTTAACTAGCAAGAAGCAAGATTGTTCATCACATCAAAAACTTAAATATTGATGTACATGATGTTCATTCCAGATGTGTGTGCAGGTGTTTAACATGATGATCGCTAGTTCCTTCATAACTTTTTCTTTAATGATGGTTGTGGAAAAACAAAAAGTTACAAGTAGAGTGGTGATTTTCTGAATTAATCATTTACATGCACAATAGCAATGAAAAAAGTATGTAAGTTTTGATTTTTTCGTATGTTGGTACATTATACTTGCTCTGATTAATGTCTGTTGTTCTACTAATAAACACTTTGAACTTATATTTTCTATGCTTTTCATATTTTGTTTTCTAGTAATTATTTTTATTATATTTTATAAAAGTATAAATTCATTACCAATATATACATATATTAATATGTTTATATACCTGTATATTTTTTTTTTGAAATAATATCTATCTATCCGTCATCACGGAAAGGTTGAGAAACTCTTCACTAGAGACCCCTGAGCATAAATTACATGTGCTTCCTGTCTGAACAACCCCGCTCCTGAGTCTGTGACCTTCCTGGACAATGGTAAATTGCCAAGTAATAGCATTACATGCATCCTTTTTCTGCTTAAAATAGCTAAAGGGGGGTTCTGTGTTTTGCAGCCACAGCCTTCTGATTGGCTCTGCTCATCCCTTCTCACCCTTTCTACACACTGTGCCCTGAGTAATTTTTCAAATTCAAGTTTGATCATATTGTCTTCTTTTGAAACAGTTTTCACTGTCTTCCCATTGCTAATCAGAAAAAGAAAACCTCCAATGTGTGCCTTGCAAGACAGAAACGGTGTCTCTTTTCTTCTTTTCCAGTTTCGACGTTTGCCACTTTCCAAATTATTTTCTATGTTCTGCCAACATTTGCCCTTTTTTCAGTTTCTCTCATAGTCCATACTGCTTTCCACCACCGGGCAGTCCTTTTCTCCGCAGACAATGATCTTCCTTTCATTCAGTATGTAAATCCAGTTGTTCCTCTAGAGCTCTGGTCAAATGTCCTCAAGGAAGCTTCCTTGGAATAGCTCGGGTTTGGTTCACAACTTGTTTCAAGTCTGGGTAGCCCTGTATATTTCCGTTTTATATTATTTGAGGAAGGCTTTTTGTGAAAAACACTGGCATCCTCCAGAACAAAATAAAGTACCTAACTGACGCATTTTGTTCTCCATTGTGTCCTTAGTGCTAAACCCAGTACAAATTCAGAACAGGCACTCAGAAGTCACAGTACAGTGACTTAAACACCCTACTGAGATAGATTATCAGCCTTTCTGAATGTCAAGGAATATATTTTTTAAATTATTTTTGAAGATTGCAAAATATTTAATTATACAAATATATCATAATTTATTTTTAATAACATTTTAATATAGTTAGCTATTTGTAATAATATGGTCATCCCTGGAACCATCCCCTATAACAAAACACCATAGTGTCCTATCCCTTTAAAAACCCCATCAAAGATGATGATCATTGTAAACTCCATATTTATTTTCTTCTTGCTTTCCATAATTTAATACACTTTTTATTTTAAATGAATTTAGATTTACAGAGCATTTGTAAAAGTAATACAGAGAGTTTCCAAATACCCCACACCCAGTTTCTCTAATATTAACATTTTTCATTAATATAGAACATTTAAACAACTGATGAACTAATATCAACACCTTTTTATTATACTATATGAATATACTATATTCATATTTTCTTAGTTTTGATCTCATGTTCTTTTTCTGTTCCGGGACCTCATCGTGGATGTCACTTTATACTCAGTCATCATGACCCTGCGAGGTCCTCTAGACTGACAGTTCTTCAGACTTCCCCCGTTTTTGCTCACCCTGATATGATTGAGGAGTCCTAGTCAGATGTGTTGTAGAATGTTCCTCAACTGGGGTTTATCTGACGTGTTTCCTGTGATGACACTGGGGTTATGGGCTTAAGGGAGGAAGACCACAGCAGTGAAGTGCCGTTCATATCACATCAAGGGCACACACCGTCAATGTGACTTGTGATTGTTGGTGTTAAACAGATCTCCAGGATGACATTGTGTTTGTCAGATTTCTCCACCGTGAAGTCACTCTTTGCCCCTCTTCCACACTGCGCTCTTTGTAAGGAGGTTACTATGCTCAGCACACAGGTAAAGAATGAGGAGTAATACTTTGCCTACTTGACAGGACAGTGCATATATAAATTATTTAGAATTTTTCTGCATGGGAATTTTTCTTTTATGCCCCATTTAATAAACAAATTTACTTATATCAATAAGGACCCATGGATTTTTATTTATACATAGCATTATAATCCATATTATGTTCTTTATTTGGTGCTCAAACTGTTACAGGTGAAACATTTTTACCTGGCTCCTATGTCCTTTGGCCATTCCCTCATGGTTGTGTTTTGCTTTGTTTGTCTTGGGCACTTCCTTATTTTGGGCACACAAAATGCTCTGGGCTCATCTGTGTGTTCCGTGCCCCTGTTTTAGAATTAGCAATTTCTCTAAGGATCTCTGGTTCCTTTTGCTGGAGAGGGTATCTCGAAGCCAACATCTGGGTGGACAGTACGCTTGTTGTCACTCAGGTGTCATTGTTTTGAGGCTCTACCAGCTGATGGAACAAAGAAATAAGCTAATGCATACTAACCTATTAATATGCTCATCCTTGTCAATATTTCTGTATGTACCAATAATATATTTATCTTAAGCTAAATATAATTTCATACTGACATCTTTGACTGTAATCCAATACCTCATTGATCCTTCTCTACTTCTCTCAGTTTTCGGTAACCTTTAACTCCATCAGTCATAAACCTAGCTCCCACCATCTGCCTTTCATTTACTTGTTTTTTCTATTCCAGTATACTGGTGTTGGAACTGGTAAGCAATATTCCAATGAGAAGCAGTTTTACCTACCAGAATGCAGAGTTTGTGTTCTGTTCATTTTGCCATTAGTATTACAGTCTCCACTCATTTCCAAAGTTACTTAGCCAGAAATTCTTTCTCCATTCCCTTCCCTGAGGCTAGCTGCTGTATTTATAAGGCAGTTAGAATCTTTTGTTACAATCTACATTCTATCCTAGCCTTGTCCAAGCTCTTAAATAATTTCGTTTAATTTCATGCATTAAAATCCATTCATTCTGATGTAAGCTTCTATGGGTTTTGACAAATTGATAGTATCATATCCATAATTATAGTATCACACAGAACAATTTCACAACCCTAAAAATAACCTCACATAGTCATCTTTGCAAACACCTGGCCATCACTGATCTTTTTTCTGTCATTATATTTTGCCTTTTCCAGAATGTCACATGAATAAAATCAGACAGCGTGTAGCCTTTTCAGAATGGCTTCTTTCCCTTAGAAATGTACATTTAATATTCACCTATAATTTTTCATGGCCTGGTAATACGTTCTTTTTTACAGATGCAGTACAGTTCATTTATTTATTCATCTATTGAAGGGCATTTTGGTTGCTTCCAGATTTGGGCAGTTATAAATAAAGCTGCTATAAGCATTTGTGTACAGATTCTTGGGTGGATAACATTTATCAAATCAGTTCATTAAAGACAAAGTAGAATAAATACTGGATCTTATGGTAAGAGTATATTTAGCTTTGTAAAAACTGCCAACCCAAAGTGGCTGGATCAGTTCGCATTGTCTGTCAGTGTTGAATGAGAATTCTTGTTCTGTGACTTCACTAGCAACTGGTATTGTCAGTTGAACCTTAGCCCCTGGAGAAGTGTAAATGCTATCTCATTGTTTTAACCCACATTTCTCTCAGAACAAATAGTGTTGGTCATCTTCGCATATGCTTGTTTCGCACGCATGTATTTAATTTATGAAGTGTCTATTCAGGTTTTTGGTCCATTTTAATTGAATTATTAATAATTTTTTAAAAGTTTTTGAGTTGCAAATGTTCTTTGTATACATTTTTGGACACGAATCTTTTATCAGTTGTGTATTTTGCAACCATCTTCTTTTAATCTACAGTCTTTATATTCTTTTAAGAGCCTTTCACAAAAAAGTTTTTAATGTTAATAAAGTCCAACTTATCTATTTTTTCTTTCATGAATTATGCTTTTAGTGTTATATCTAAACCTCATTAGCAAATCCAAAGTCACACATATTTTCTCCTGTGTTTTCTTTTCGAAGTTTCTTAGTTTTTCATTTTACTTTTAGTTCTATAATCTATTTTTGCCAGGAGTTAGCTACTGTCCCAGCAAAACAGGTCCCAAGGCAGGATCATCGCAAGGGATTTGTAAATAATAGGAAATAAAAAAAGAAATAATATAGATGGAGAAATGATTGAGATGGAGGCAAAGTGCAGTTTAAATGATGGGGGAATTAGGGGGTCTCCAGTATTTCCGTGAACTGTAAGACTATGAGTGAAGTCCCACATCAGCATTTATTGTCACAGCAAATAGTTGTCTTTTGTTAGAGAATTAGGTGTATAGTTCATTTTTTGAGGTTTCCAGGGGAACCTTACCTAATTCTGTCTACAAGAATAGATAGTTACAAAATTTTTCTAAGATAAGCACGTTAAGCCCTAAGTTAGAAACAGACCTAGCTGAGCATACAAATTAAAGATAAAATGTATAAAATGAGAGCACTGGGTCTGTGTACTACTCTAATCTACTTCTTCTAAATGCAGAGGCATGTAGTCAGGAGTGAAGCAGGAATAGCCTTGAAGTCTAGGATAGTTCCAGCTACATGTTATCTGCTGAGCAGGCATTTTAATCAGCTTCTCCACCAAGGACTCAAACCGAGCTTCTGTCTTGCAAAAAAGCTCAAGGCGATGGCTGGCAACAAAGAAGAAACGTTGCTTTGCACACGTCCTCTAACAATGCCCCCCTTGTTGGAAGCAGCCTCTATTCTGTGAACCAACACGTCCACAGATTTCTCCAAGGAAAAGCCCTGCAAAACCCCTGAAACTTTTCACTTCCTTTAGCCTATTTCCCAACGTATTTTGAGTCATATTTTTGTGCATAATGTAAGGTCTGTTTCTCAGTTCTGTTTTTGCCTATGACTACCCAATTGTCCCAGGTTCAGTTGTTAAAAGAAGGACCCTTTTTCTGTTGAATTAGTGTGTTCTTTTGTCAAAAATCAGCTGACTATATCTAATTCTCAGCTCTCTAATGAGTTATATTGATCTATGTATGTATTATTTTGCCAATACTATACTGTCTTGATTAGAGTGACTTTAATCGTAAGTCTGGAATAGTGAGTCTTCCAACTTTTTTATCTTTCTATGTTATTTTTGCCTATTCTATGTACTTTGTCTTTAAGAATAAATTCTAAAATCAGTTTGTCAAATCTTCAAAATATCTTGCTGGAATTGTAATTGAGATTGCATTGAATCTATAGATCAAATTGGGATGAATTGACATGTAAACAATGTTAAGTTTTAAAATTCCTAAGTGTGGAATATTTTCCACTTACATAGATCCTTTATTTCTTTTATTGCTGCTTTGTGGTTTTCTATGCATAGATCAAGTATATTCATAAACCAATTAATGTAATTACTCATATTGTCAGATTAAATGAGAAAAACAATTGATTTTAATAATTGATGCAAAAAAACAATTTAACAAAATTCAACATTCATTCCTGATAAAAATTCTAAAAAAGAAATAGAAGGAAAGCTCCTTAACACAATAAAGAATATATCTTACAAACATACAAATAATTCATAATTAGTGGAGATGAACATCCTTCCCCTCTGACTGGGAACAAGGTGAAAATGTCCTCTTCACCACTCATGCTCAGTATCAAATTGGAAGTGTTATCCACTGCAATAGGATAAGAAATAGAAATAAAAATATATGCAGATTGAAAAGAAATTAATAAAATTGTCCTTATTTGCAGATAACATGATTGCCTAGGTAGAAACACCCAAAGAATCAAATAAAATCTCCTGGACCTGATAAGCAACCATAGCAAGTCACATGACACATGTCAATATGCTTTCCTATATATCAGAAACCAATAATTGGAATATAGTATTTTAAATATAATACTACTAATATATAAATAGAACAAAAATTCAAAGAATTCATGCATAAATTCACTAATCTTTCATTTATAATTATAGCTTCCATGAATACATATTTCATGGTGTATTTTTACATGTATGTCTGAAATTTTTAGGATTCATTCTTTTAAGTATATTTAGTGTTATCCTAGAATGTCACCAAGAGAAAGTAATACCAGTAATATGAAATTTTTCATCTATAAAATAATATGTAAAGAACAAAAATGATCTATACCGATGATTTGTTTTGCAAGAATCTGTGAACACAGGCACTCTAAGCGCTGCTAATTAGAGTGACATATGGCTCAACTTCTCAAAAGAAAATAAGTGGTAATTTATATTAAAATACAAAGTAAATATTACTTGCTCAAGATATTCCACTTTTTTGAATTTATTCTAAAGAAATAATCAGATAATTTCCCAAAGATGCACATATGAAGATGTTCAACAAAGCATAATTTGAATGTAAAATATCTATAAACAATTTCAGTACAACATGACTGATGACTATTTGAGAAAATTAGTATGGGATTCTTTGCAAACACTGAAAATTATCTTAGAAGTTTTTATGCAAAAACTTGTCCAAAATAGTATGTGTATGCATTACATATACACATATATTTTTTAAATATCTACTAGCTACATGTATGTTCCCATTTATTTAGAATTACAAGACTCTGTATGTGTATGTATAGGTATAGAAAGGGACAAAGACAGAAATAAAATCACCAAAACTGTCTAGGTTTTATGCTTTCAGGTGATTATATAATTCTGTAGAATTTAACAATTTTGTAAGCATGCATTATTTTTATTATTCAAGAAATAATAAAGCTTTTTTATAATTAAGAAATTAAGTCCTCTCAGGCCAAAGACAGTAAAAATTAGCATTATTTTATTCTTCTTTTATTTCTACCTCTTAATTCTGAGGATTTAGTATTAAAATTTAAATTTATTTCTTATTTGTTTTTATGTAATAGTCCTTCTTTTATTAATTATACATAAAACACAAAAAGAAGCTTAATTCTGTGTGTATTTTCTTCCAACACTAACCATCCATCCTTTCAAGAACAGTTTCTTCATTCTTGACATATTTTGAGATGTTAAGAAGGCTCAGAAGAATTCACCTGCTCTGATTTTATGCAAGAATCAGTTCTCACACAAACTTCTCTTCTTCCATAGCTATCAAGAACTACAATGTGGACTTGTTTAAATATTCCCCAATAAATCAAAGAATGGAATATTGCACATGCAGTACTGAAAGAGGACATATTTGTGCAAAAAAAAAAATTAAGGAAAAAAAGTAAGTATAATCACTACTTGAACTGTGAATTCAAATTAATTTTATTAAATGGAGACTCTAAAAAAAACAAAATGAAAAATGTGATGAAAATTTAACCTATTCAAATGAAAAGGAGAGGGGCTGAGAAAAAAGTAGGAGCATCTGTCTACACTAGGGACACAGGAGCAAGACGAATGTGGTGAGAATGTTATTAACCTGGAAGGCAGATGTGAGACTGTTCTTAAAATCTAGAAGAAGAGAGTGAGGTGAAGACAATGAAAGAGAAGACAACAAATATGGAGGAAAAACACCAGTAACTGGAATCCCAGAAGAAGATGTGAGAATAATAGACTGTATTATGGCAAAACAGTCCCCTTCTTCCTGAGTAAACACAAGGTGTGACTTTGCAAATGGAAAGCATCTCCAGAGCACCTGGTGTGGGTATGTGCACATGTACGTATAAAACTTCCACTCGTTCCTGAAGAGCTTTCTAAGCCATGTGTGGTTAAACTGAACATTTATTTCTGCCAATTTTAAAGGGAAAATTATTGTGAATTTTTAAAACAGTGATAAGATGTTATCAATGAAACAAGTTTACATAAGTAGTAGCCACTCAAAGGAACATAAGCCGAGTTTGTTTATGCATTGAGTCTCTCACGCTTAACAAACCAGGCAGAGGAGAGCTGAAGGTGTGTGCTTACTGGTGCGGGAGGGATTCAAGATGTTAGAGAGCGGGTGATCTATTTTTAGGTTCAATTCAAAGCTGTGTTTAGAGATAATTTTCTTCTCTTTGGAGAGTTTACACTAGAAGAAGCTCCTATCTTTAAAAAGATTGAAAACTGAGGATCAAAAAAGAGCAACTTCAAAGTTTTCTTGCCTTTTCAAAGTTTCTGTTCATAATCCATTTTGAAGTGTGCCACAGCAGATGTGAAGGCTTTTTGGACCCATTTGTCAACGTTTTTAAGGCCTCTGGTCATTTTGCACTCAAACTGCACTTTAAAAAAAATTATATATAATACAGAAAAACACCCTTGAAGCAAATTAAAGGCTAAACATGAGAGAACCTAGAAGCTTGTGGAAAGAGTGTATGTCCACAACAAACTGAAGACTCCAGAAATGCTGCTCCTCCACCCACACTCTTAATGTTCATACAACACAAAATATTTTGGTTCGTCTACACATGACATGCATCTCAATTTTTTCACATGATTCTATCTCACTGGAAACTGTGGGTGTGAGTTCATTGGTGACTGTGTCTTTATGTGAAATAATAATGCCCAAATAGTACACAATACATATATTTATTTCATGTGTCTTGGAATGAAAAAGTCATTATATACCAAAAGTAATCTGAAAATAGCATCATTTTCAACGGCTTTTGTGAAAAAAAGTTAATTAAACAATTGTTTTCTTAAAGAAAAAATAATAGGCTAATCTCATATTTAATTTTGGTAATATTAAATGCTGCTTACAGTGGAATAATTTCTATGATACTAATTCATCCTTAGATGTCAGATGTTTATGTGTTAGTTCTGCTACTTCCTTCAGACATAAACAACAAACTCCTGGTCACATTCCCTCCTTGTACCAAGCACATTACATAATGGAATCCTCAGCAAATTTTCAGCTCAAATGCAAGATTTTCCCCTCATGATACAACTTTAGTGCTATAAATGAAGATTTTGGACAAATTTAAAAACCCAGGTGGAAGCTACTGTTTTCCCATTTTGTATATCATAATATATACGTACCAAGAACATACGCTGTGGGGCCCACTTTTTCACTTAGATATGTAGAAGAGTCATGGAGCTAGTATTAAGAGAAAAATCAACACTGATGCCTAATTAAAACCAGAAACCATGGACTTTGGCTGGAAAGCAGGAAATAGATACAGGTGGGTGTCAGTATTTTAGAAGATTAAGGCAATCAGCAGTTTTCAAAAGTAGGTTTCACATAGCAACAAAGACATGGGCAGCACAAATGACTTTAGAAACTGCCAGCTGTGGTAAGTCTAATTAGCATTGACACACTCTGGCTATAACATCTGGGATATGTCTATTTACCAAAAAGGGAAAAAATAACTTTGGAATATAGAGTTCTTTATGAAATTAGTTCTTTATGGGAATATAGAGATCTTTATGTGATTGTGTTTCAAAAAGACAGATAAGTAGGAATTTAAAGGAAATTTGTTTAATAATAAATGATAATACAACAAAAATATATTTAGATCATAGATTATTCAATTTTAAAAAATCAATTGAGGGATAATAAGAAAATTAAATATAAAATAATGGAAAATGTCACCAAATCAATAGGGCATGGATTTTTGATGTCATAGTAATCATCTCATGCATATATTTTTAAAATCAGTGCTAATTGCTTGATTACATATTTATTATGCATCATTTACTTAAAGGGTTCAGGGCATGTGAACAGTTTCTATTACACTGTAGGTGCCATTTTTTTAAGTTTTAGCAACATTGCTTTCTTTTTTGACAAATTTATTAAAGTATAATTTATATTCCCTGCCATTACTCCATTTTAAGTGAACAATTAAATGATTTTTAGTAAATTCACCAAGTTGTACAGCTATTCACATAAATCAGTTTTAGAAGATTTCCTTCCCCCTATTAAGTCCCCTAATTCTCATCCTCGACTACATTTCAAGCATGCCCCTTCCCATCACAGTGCTCTCCACATCCCTCAGATGTGGGTCTACCCTTCCAACTCCCAATCCCTGGTGGACACCACCACCATTTAAGCACCGTAGTGTTAATCAGTCAGTACCAATTTGATGGCGAGTACACGTGGGGTCCATTCTTCCGGTCTTGTGTCACCTCACTTCGAATAATAGGCTCAAGCTGAATCCAGGATAATATAAGTGGTGCTACCTCACTGTCGTTTCTTAAAATTGAGTAGTATTCCATTGTAAACATATTCCAAATGTTAATAATCCACTCATGAATTGATGGGCACTTGAGTTGTTTCCACGACCTAGCAATAGTGAATTGTGCTGCCATAAACATTCAGGTGCAGATGTCTTTATTATGGAATAATTTTAACTTATTCAAAAGGTAAAATCAAAACAGTATTGTGGCCTGGCAGTGGTGGCTCATGCCTGTAATCCTATCACTCTGGGAGGCCGACATGGGAGGATGGCTTAAGCTCAGGAGTTTGAGACAAGCCTGAGCAAGAGTGAGATCCCATCTCTACTAAAATTGAAATATTAGCCTGTGCCTGCAGTCCAAGCTACTCAGGAGGCTGAGGCAGGAGGATCACTTGAGCCCAGGAGTTTGAAGTTGCTGTGAGCTACCATGATGCCACAGCACTCTAGCCAGGGTGATAGAGTGAGGCTCTGTCTCGAAAAAACAAAACAAAACGGTAATGTGTTTATCAAAAAGAATCACTTCCTCATCTCAAATAAAACTTCCATACTTAATTTCCACTTAAGGAAACAGTAAACATAACAATATCCCAAAACAAAACAGACATTTTTTGGTAGCTAAAATTCTATCAATATGGAATAATTATAATTATTGTGTTTACATAAATGATATGTATAATTCTGGCACAATGTTTTTCAGTTAAAAATGAAGTTAATTTTGGGTTCTAGGTAGGAACGCTTGGAAGAGAGCAGGAAAGTGGTATGGAATTCTGATTATCAGACTTGGGCCAAATGTCAATACAGGAATGCTGAGTATGAGGGGTGGGTCCGTCTCAGTGAGTGATGGGGAAAAACCAGTGCTCTTTCCCTGGAATAAGATGTGGTAAGTATAGGCAAGGTGGTCAGTGAGGGACATCATAGAGAGTGTTGACTAAAGCTAGGAGACGTAGGGAGATTAAGTCCGTCTTGGGCTGGAAGACAGACAGGAGTGAGGGTGAAGAAGAGGGATCGGGAGGGACAGAGGTAAAAGGATGGTTTCCCTGAAAGTGGCAAAAATTACTTCCACGAAGGACGGGTGGCATTCCTCTTTCATAAAGTCTTCCGGAGCCGAGCCACCAATGGTGGGGAGGACTTAACGAATCATTGGCCCAGAGAAGAATGGAAGAAAAGTTCTACAGTGACATCTTGGATCCCACATAGATCTACTCTGTTTGTTGAGGTTGATAAAAGCAATTCTATGTGTCTTTCCTCATTTTGCTGTCCATGCTATCTCAATAGCTTTCTGATTGTTGGCTTCCAAAATAGATTTTCTAAAGAATGTATTTAAGTCATTAGAAATAATTTCTTATAAATTATATATTGCTTTGCAAAATATACAATATATATACACTATGTTGACATTGTAGTGGATGTTCCAGTCTCTGGTTGTGGGCATGGATCTACAGTAGACTTATTACATCTGGTTGTATGGAAATAATGAATTTATGTGAGACTGAAATCACATCTTTACTTAGTTTGATGTTATCAAGCCAGCTCAGTATTAGAAACCCTGTCTAGAAGATAAACTAGTTTTGCTGAACATTCTTAAATTCTTTATTTCATGATGCTTAAACCAAACTAAACAATATTATATAGCTTTTTATAGTAGTCTCAAGATAATTGCTATTTTATATACAGTTTCTCACGAAGATTCTACCGTGTGTTAGATCTTATATTGTCTCATTAATGATCTTAAGGCCATTATTACAGCACACTAAGCCACTCATCTGAATAAATCAGTTAATCAAAAAGGTGATTTATTTACAGAACTACAACATCCAGATACACAGGATAATGGATATATTTTTCTTTCTTTTTTTTCCCCCTTTCTTAAATTTGATTTTCACTTATTGTGTACCCACTTTGGGTAAGACACAGTGTTAGTCCTTCAATAATGAAACATAATTTGCCGCTAAAAGAAGTCACAACAAAAATGGGAAGTGGACAGGCTTAGAAACTAATCACAAATCAAATTAAGAGTCATATTTTGTTATAACAACAAAACAACCCACTTCCCTATGCACTTTGCTTATTACTATGGAAACATACTCATTTTAATATTTGCAAGAGGCAAGGGTGATGTGTAAAATACGTAACAACTCACAAGGCAGGCACACAACAGGCACAAGGGGAAAATCTGGATACCTGCAACCCCCAGGCCAGGAGTTAAGGCTTTAGCTGCCCGGTGAGCATGTACAATGGGGTCCTGGCCACCAGAGCGTCAGGGCCCTGCGGGAAGGACCTAGTCAATATTTTAGCAGCTGATAAAGCTAAACCCCAGCCTGGATAGCATATGACACATTGTCATTCTCATTTTTCAGATGATGAAATTTGAGGCTTAAAGAGGTTAAGGTATTTCCCATTGATCACAGAACTAAGAAGCGCTGGAGCTGGAATTTCAATAAAATACTGCCTGATTCCAAAGTCTATGCTCTTAATTTCTCTTTGATACAGTAAGTGAACAAACACTCCTAGGATTTCTGGGAGGAAGAAATTGTCTTGTCTCACTGAAGAGATTTGAGGACACTGCAGAGAAGTGACAATTTGTCTGGGCCTTAACAGGAGAATCAGATTTCAGCACACATTTATATTCTCAGTGTAATTGACAGAAGATGTGTAAGCACACTCATTGTCCACAGATTTAATCATCCAAAGCTTTGGGTGAGTCATGTACTCTCCTATTTATGCCTCTGCCATGATTAAAAGAAATTCTCTTTAGTACTTAATCCTGAATTAGATATTCCTAAACTCAGTTGTTCAATTTTCAAGGGGCAATTAATTTGATACTTTAATTTAAATCCCTTTAGTTTGTTAGTCTCAATCTTTATAATATTTAGAAGTAGCTTCTAAGATGCTCAAATTTCTGAAAAAATTGTTAGATATGAGCAGATCTCTCATTACACGAGGGTAGAATCAAGAATGCTGGGTCGGGGTAGGAAAGTGCGGGCCTGAGGGAGGGGTCGGATTCACCTCTGGCTCTCTGCTGAGCATCAGCTGCGGCCCTTCCCAAGCTGGGCGGGCCCGTCCTGCAGCCTGTGCCCCGTCCAGTCATTCCCCTGCCTGAGTCCCTGCACAGCCCAGCCTCGGGGAGGCCTCATTGCCTTAACGCTCTTGTGATGTAAAGTATTTTCTGCTGTTGAAAGACATTTTACCTTGTTCCTGTCTGTGCCTGTTGGGGCTGTGATATGAGGGCATCCAAGGACACCAAACAAATCTGTAAGGACGAAGGTGATAGCACCATGTGTCATGGAAGAGAGCTTCTGTATTTATATTACATGGAGAAGTGGTATCTTCTCTGTGTTCAGGAGATCTGAAAACTGGAATTGAGACAGTTGTAAGGTGATTCATTTCCAGTGAGATTTCTCTTTAGATGAAGATATCAGAGTCCTTCCTTGATCAAATGTTGCCTGCTATCCACATGTGGGTTGGGGCCAGGCTGTCCCTTGGGCCACATTGTACTTCTCTAGATACTGACAATTACGCAAAACTAGGGCTAGCCTAGTAGTGGCCACTCCAACACCATCATAGGGCTTTCTGGCTGCTTCTACGGATCAGCTCCACTAGTAAGTGAATGTTTGTTGGTAGCTACCACCTCTGGTCCTTGGGCCTTCCTGGTATTGCTGATATCCAGCAATAAAGCCGACGTAGGAACCAATCTTCCAGTGTGTACTGAAATGGAGTTCAACGTGTATGTGTGCCAATCAGTAGTGAAATGAAGAAAAAGTTAGTACAAAATTTATTTGGCAAAAATTAGTAAAGACCTAGCTTACAAAAGTGCACTTGGTACATATGTTGATGCCAAAAATTATATCTTATTTGTCTTTGTATCCTCAGATTCAGTCACAATGCCTAGTATATTTGGATATCATTCGACAATTGTATGCTAAATTAAACTGATAATACTTGTGTAAATCTGTAGCTGCAAGAGAATATGCCAACAGAGCGAGAAAAACTAAAAAGTTTGGGGAGAGATAAAATGAATTTGGCAGTGAGAGGGTGTTAATTAAATATGTTCTGCATAGTCCCACATGAACTTTTCATTATATCTCACAGTCAATATTCTGAAACCCTGAGTTATTTTCTCTGCCTCTTCTAAACTGACTTTCTCGATCAACAGAATGACCCCTCTTCCAGACACCGTGGGCTAAGCACACCGCAGGACAATCGCATGGGATCTGTGCAGGAGTCACACGAGTAGGGAAGGGCTATGCCGTTTCACAGATGATGCCATTGAGGTTCATGCAGGTTTCAGATGTGTAATTTCATTCTTGGTTCCGCTGGCCCCAGGGCCAGTGGTATTAACTGCTATCTGCTGTGTTGACCATTGTGTTTGTGATGTGGCCCAAAGCTTGTACCTGTATCTTAGAACACACTTAGTTTTGCTAGTGTTGTCAATTATTTGCACAATTCTGTTTCCTGTTCTTGCAAGCTCCTTAAGGGTAAAAAAAAAAAAAAATAAAGTGGGGAGAGCATATCCTAATTTTCTTTAAAAATTCTTAGCACTAAAGACTAGAGCAGGATTACCTACACGTATTAGATATGCATAATGATAAGTGAATGAACAAGGTAATCATATTCTTATAAGCATTACAGTCTTACTTGAAGGCAGATAAACAGCCTAATTTGACTAAATTTGCAAGACTCAATTAATCTATATACAATAAAACAGAATAAAATTGGGAAATGAAACTTAGAGTTTACCCAGTGAGTAGTACTTGATCCCATTTGATTTTTAATGCGAAGACCAGAGAGCTTGCTGCTTGCGTACTGACACACCATCAGTCGGCAGTGGACTCTAGCAGACAAAACAGACAGAAGCTGTCGTCTGCTCTACAAACAGAGCTCTTGGACACACAGACCCCTTCAGTGGGAGCAGCTCTATTTTATCTGTTTTAAATATTATGCTGCCAAATTCCTTGAATAAATCTTTTCACAATTAAATGTATTTTAAAAACCCACTAGAGAACTTTGGTTCACAATTCCTGAGGCAATTTTTACCTTAAGCAGTGACTTTGGATTAGTGTATGAGTGAAGACATATATTTTTTCCCAGTCCAAAGACTAAAAGTAGGCTTCTTGGTTCCTTAGCCCCACAATATGATCATGATCATGATCATCAATTTCTGACACCTGTAACAATAAGATAAGGTATTAAGTATGTGTGTGTATTTATAGAGAATCCAAGAAGGTAAAGTTGGCTCCATCTAGTCTAATTCATCTTAAAGTCATTATCCCTAATGCAGACTCAAGTCTGTTCTTGAAAATCCTACAACCTCAGGGTTATCCTTACACTTGAAAAAATTTGGAGAAGCTTGGACCATACTTACAAGCTAGAAGTTGTAATCAATAACTAGCATTCTGTGAAAAATAAAAATGCTTATTTATGTGCTTTTAATGATTCACTGAATGTTCAATAGACTCAAAGTGACTGTTTTGTCTAGTTGTAGTGATAACATCCCACTATTGACTTATCAATTACATTACCTTTTAGCATCTCAAATCTGTCAGTTCCCCCTTAAGTCTAGCCATTCCTAGGCAGCATGTGACAGGCACCCTAGCAGGCTGTGTTTCAGCATCGTGCCTGGTGGGCTCACCCGGAAGGGCCCTTGGTGTGGGCACAGTGCAGC
>CAUYRT010086508.1:0-13112 GCA_963574885.1 Lepilemur ruficaudatus | reverse complement strand
TAACCTTTCTGAGCCTCGTTTGTAAAACAAAGATATGCTAATTCCTACCTAATAGGGTTGTTGCAATAATTAAATGAAATAATGCCCAGATCTTGGTTTCACATTCCCCACCAAAGGGGACCAGGACAACAGGCTGATCCCCAGGCTGGAGCAGGAAAGGGTTATAAGTCTGGATTCTCTTGTTGTACCAGAAAGTAAGAAAGTGCTTAACATATGGATTGGGGCTTGTCGAATAGACACACGAGCCAGCTCAAAAGGGGATGAAGTGGTCAAATAGGGAACAATATTTTTTTGTTTAACAGCTTTATTGACATATAATTCACAATACATAATTCACATACCATACAATTAATTCAGTTAAAGTGTACAAGTCAATAGTTTTTAGTATATTTGCTGAGTTGTGCAATTATCACCTCACTCGATTTTAGAACATTTTCATAAATCCAAACAAAACCCTGCGCCCATTAGCACTCATTCCCCGTGCCGCCTCCCCAGCTCTTGGCAACCACTAATCTGCTTTCTGTCTCTATGGATCTGCCTACTCTGGCCATTTCACATCCACAGAGTTACACAAAACATGGTCTTCTGTGTCTGGCTTCTTTAACTTAGCGTAATGTTTTTAAGGTCCATTCATGCTGTAGCATGATATTTCATTCCTTTCTACGGTTGAATGATATTTCGTTGTATGGATATTCAATTTGTTTATACATACATCAGTTGATGGACATTTGGGTTGTTTTTGCTTTTTGGTTATCATGGACAATGCTGCTATGAACATTAACAGTCAAGTTTTTTTGTGGATGTATGTTTTCATTTCTTGGGAGTAGAGTTACTACATCATGTGGTCACTCTGTTTAAACTTTTGAGGCCTGCCAGACTTCCAAAGTGGCTGCTCCATTTTGCATTCCTATCAACAGTGCATGAAGGTTCCAGTTTCTCTGTATCCTCACCAACATTTGCTATTATCTGTCTTTTTGATCAAAGCTGTCCCAGTGGGTGTGAACTGATATCACATTGTGGTTTTGGTGTGATCCTTTCTCTGGCTAGTGACGTTGAGCATCTTTTCATATGTTTGGCTATTTTTACATCTTTGGAAAAATGTCTTTTAAGAACCTTTGCATATTTTTACAGTGAGTTGTTTGTCTTTTTCACTATTGAGTTAAGAGTTCTTTATACATTCTCAATACTAGACCCAGATCGTGCATCATCAGATATATGATTTGCAGATATTTTCTCCCATTCTCTGGGTTGCCTTTCACTTTCTTGATAGTGTTTTTTGAGAGCCCCGAAGTTTTTAATTTTGATGATGTCCAGTTTATCTATTTTTTTCTTTTGTTGCTTGTGTTTTAGGTGTCATATCTAAAAAGCCATTGCAAAATGGTTTGCAAGGTAATCTGGGACCATTAGACCATCAAAATAAATGATAACAGATTATGCATTGAATGTGATAGGAATCCATGAGTCTATGATATAATAAATAGACAAATAGATACATATGGGGATGGAGCAGGGAGCTCTTCCTGACAGTAAGATGCTGACTGAGAAATGCGGAGGCAGTCATGAAGTTGGAAAAACATCACCATTTTGCAACCATGATAGATTGGTGTGAGCGAGAATCATCAGTGCTAACTCTGAGGCTGTGGGCCGCCTGATGAAGGCCTGGAAACATCCACCGTCTTACAGGGTCTCTCTACTGATTGTGTATTAGTTGCATGGAAAAAAAAAACAACAACCAGTAACCATACAGTGGAGAAAGCAGATAGTATTTTGACCTTGCAATCAAAAGTAACATCACCAATGAGTAACAGAGGGGCATTATGTGCCTCCAGCTGTGACATCCAGAGAAGGACACATCACTTACATACTATTCTGTCCCCAGATGCATAGCCTGTGCCTGATCCCAAGAAAACATCAGACAAAGCCAAACTAAGGGAAAATCTGTACAATAACTGGCCTGTGTTCTTCAAAATGGTAAATGTCATGAAAATAAAGACGGGGGCTATTTTTGTCACTGAGGGGGTATGTATCTTTCCCCTTAAACCAAGTGCATGTAGCTGAGGGCAAAAGCTCGGGGTCCTCCATCCACCGCCTACCAGGCAGCTTCTGGGTGGTGGCTACCTGGGTGGGCTTGTATCCTCTTGCCTCTCCTGCCCTGTCTTCTAAGACTCACTCCACCCCAACCTGAGCCGGCGCCATTCTTTTGCCTCCCACCCCTCTCACCCAGAGTCACCAGATTTAGCAAATGAAATTGTAAGATGCCCAGTTAAAACAGAATTTCAGACAAACAAGCTACCCCACTCTGACTCAGTGGGTTCCCTCAGAGATAGCTGTCACCCAGCCCGGGAAGCAGAGAGCCCCAGGCCTGCCCAGTAAGCCTTCTCTTGGGGTTCCCTTAGGTGTGTTTGCACCCGCGTCTGAAGCTTACCTCTCTCCCATCCCTCTCTGACCCAGGTCTCAGCCGGCCCAGGGCTTTCTGTGAGGATCTGTGGAACAAGGCTGTTTGGGGTAGGTGCCTCCTCTTCGTCACCAACTACGCTCCAGCCCCGCCCCACTAACAGCTCTCCATGTTCTAAAGAAGGCCGGAGTGCTGGGCCTCCCCAGCCTTCTGGAACCCCAGTTCTGTGACGTCATCCGTCTCCCGGAAATACGTTGGTTTTAACCATGCAGATTGGCCAGGCTTCAGGCAGAAATGGCAGACGGACAGGTGACGACTGTGAGGAAGACAGCTGGGCGGGAAAGGGCAGAGAGTGCCGGGTGTTCTGCCTGCCCACCTCCCTTCCTTTCCGCGAACAGCACCGCCGTTGGGGGAACTCCTTTTCTCGTGGGGTTTTAGTAGGGCTGCCAGTCACAGGCCCTGTCCCCCGGCGACAGGCAATGCCTGTGCCCTCGCCTGTACATTTTGAAGTGGAACTTGGTGGAGCGGCTCAGCTCCTCACAGGAAGCCAGTGCGTATAGGGCCGGAGGCCGGAAGTTTTAAATCCTGCAGGTGCAGCTCATCTGAGGGCCTAAGTCTGGAGAGGATTCCAGTCCTAGAGTCCACCCTTTCTGGGACCCAAACACAGCCTTCACCTTCCTGCTATTCTGAGATCCAATAAATGTCCCTACTTGCATAAACCGGTTTGAGTTGGGTTTCTGTCACTTGCAACCAAAGGAGACCTGCCTGTTACAGTCTGCATTGGGTTAACCATCTGTGGAATGGTGGCCTGACAACCTGTCACCTCTCCATGGAGGCCACATTTCAACGTCATTAGTCACCAAGGAAGTCTGGGAGAAATTTCGACCAACCGCAGCAACGCGGAGGTGAAAGACAAAGTTTTGTTTCTGATATCCACTCCTCCTCTGAAATAGGATGGCAGGATTGGATGGCAAGAAAGTGCAAGGGGCGTCTAAGCGGGCAGCACTTAGAAGGGCCCCACCTCTGGATGTTCCAGCACATGGCACCCTGGGATAGGAAGCCAGCAGGGACTGGGGGAGGCAGAACCCTGGCAGGAGGGCATTCTGGGGGTACCACTTTGTGGGGTAACCTTTTGTGGTAAAAAATCTACAGGTGCCTCAGAAAAAAATTCATCTCTGTAGAGTGAGAGCCCCAGGCAGGAGGAAAGGTTTCCATAGCCCAGGACCACGTGCTAGAAATTTGGTCTCTCTGCAGCTTAAAAAATCTTAGAGGATTTGGCCAGGAGCAGTGGCTAACACATGTAATCCCAGCACTTTGGGAGGCTGAGGCGGGAGGATCACTTGAGGCCAGGAGTTGGAGACCAGCCAGGGCAACATAGGAAGACCCCATCTCTACAAAAAAAAAATTAGCCTGGCATGGTGGTGCAGGCCTGTGGTCCCCACTACTCAGGAGGCTAAGGCAGTAGTTCGAGTTTGCAGTGAGCTATGATCATGCCATGACATGACAGAGTGTGATCTGTTTTGACAGAGTGTGATCCTGTCTCAAAAAAAAAAAAAAAAAGAACTATTGGCACACAGAGTAACATGGATAAATTTCAAAATAATTATGCTGAGTGAAAGACAGCCAGGCAAAAGAGTACATGTATGATTCCATTTGTAGAAAACGCTAGAAAATGTAAACTGATCTCTAATGACAGAAAGCAGATCAGTAGCTGCTTGGGGATGAGGAAGTAGGAAGGGGCAGAAGGAGGGATCACCAAGAGACACAAGGAACTTTTGGGGGGTTGTGGATATGTTCACTGTCTTGATTGTGATCATGATTTCAGGTGTATACACATGTCAAAAGTTATCAAATTGTACCCTATATATGTGCAGTTTATTGTATGTCACTACATTAATAAAGCTGCTTAAAATATTTTAAAGTTGGCTGGGCACGGTGCTCACGCCTGTAATCCTAGCACTCTGAGAGGCCGAGGCGGGAGGATCGCTCAAGGTCAGGAGTTCAAGACCAGCCTGAGCAAGAGCGAGACCCTGTCTCTACTAAGAATAGAAATAAATTAATTGGCTAACTAAAAACATATAGAAAAAATTAGCCGGGCATGGCGGCGCATGCCTGTAGTCCCAGCTACTTGGGAGGCTGAGGCAGGAGGATTGCTTGAGCTCAGGAGTTTGAGGTTGCTGTGAGCTAGGCTGATGCCACGGCACTCTAGCTTGGGCAACGGAGTGAGACTCTGTTTCAAAAAAAAATTTTTTTTTAAGTTACTATCATGACACAAAGATATTTGTGAAAAAAGAGTTAGGGGTGCGGCCGGGTTGAGAACAGCCTTATCAGACGGATGCAGAAGCGAAAACACCCATCTCCCCTTCTTCAGGCCCGCGTGGTGTGCAATTTATATAGTGGCCACTAGAGGGCAGAATTGACTCATGTCCAGAAAGTGGGGTTTGCAGGGCTTGAATACTTAGACTTCCCTGCTCTGTGCTCCCTAGCCTGGGAATGGGTGTTAACATCCCTATTACACTCAGTTACAACTGGAGTTCTAGCTGTGGCATCTTTGGCTCCTGATTCCATCTTGTTGGACCTCCCTGTGCTCCCAGATCTCTAAAAGGATGTCTTGACTCCATGGCGACGGCAGCCACAGCTTCGGGTCTGGTATCGCCGGGCCGCTACGGAGGAGTTAGAGATGGCGCCAAAGAGCTGTGATTCTCAGGGTGCCTTTGGAAGGCCTCCCACCTTGCTTGAAACCCACAGTTATAAAGCCGGGGGGCAAGGATCCATTGTCAGACGCTGCAACAGCACAGGTTCAGCTAGCCAGGTTAGCGCGTCACCGAGAAAAGGAGACACTGAAAGGTCATTTTGATAAGAGAGAAGGGAGAGAAAGTTGAATGGAGGGTGGGAGGGAGATGATGGTGGAGCCCCCACGGGGAGCTGCGACGGAGGCCTCCCGATAAAAGCAACTGCTGACACACGCTGAGTGTGCGCCGCACGACGCCAATCGCTGCACGCAGGAAATCGGCTCATCTTCGAAGCATTGTCGCTAAATAAGCTGCAGAGAGGCTGAGTGATTTGCACAAAGTCACAGAGCTGGTGGGAGGCAGTGCGAGGATCTGAATCTAGGTTTGACACCAACATGTGGGCTTAGCTACCCACTTCAGATGGAGCTGTCTTTCCCTATTACTTAGTTCATGCATGAAGCGGGTTGGTGGTGGCAACAGATGGTGGGTTTTTAGTTTAACCTTCTGGGGAACGCTTGTCATGCTTCAAGAGAATGTTAAGCAGCTGTGCTGGGCCAGGAAGAGGGCTCCCCTCCCCACCCCTCACCCCTGTATGTAGAGCATTTATTAATACAATGTGTGTGAGGTTTCGTGCGAAGGCTGATACTTTTACGGTGATGGTGTTTGAAGGGCAGGTGGGCAGAGGCCAGCGACAAGTAACTGAGGGACTGGTGACACGGAGCGATCCAGTGACACTGTTCAATTGCCCTCACAGGAGTCTGTCACAAGCGGCCCAACTCGACTGGAGTCCTGAGCAGGTGACCAATCGAGATGCTGGCCTGGGAAACTCCCCAGAAACCCCCAGGTATCAGAACAAGGTCAAGGCATCATGGGGAGCAGGTAACTCAGCCCTTGGTGTGTGGGTGGGTGAAGTCCCCCGGCGGTTTCTCTCTTCTCCCTTGGCTGAGATCATATAGTTTGATCCTCCAGGCAAAGGGCCCCGGGGAGGTGGCCCCTTCTGTTCTGGGCTTGTACCCATCACGCACTCTTCCACCTGTTTCATGCTCTCGTGAGCACTCGGTGGGGCTGATACAGGCACTAGGTAAAAATGAGGACGGAGCCAAAGGAGGCCAGAGTTAAACAGGCCTCACAGGCCCCCTGGGTCCCTCCATCATTTCACAGGTGCAAAAACCCAGGTCTGGGCAGGGGAAGGGACTCAGCCAAGGCCACACACATGGCGAGGTGATGGCCGGGTGGGGGTGAGCCAGCACTGTCTGTTTCCCCCATGCTCTGCAGCCTTCTCTGATGACCAGCCTCGTTGCTGGGTTCATCTTTATCAAGTGTTGGCACACATTCTCTCTCTCTGTTTTCCTTAAAACATTTATTCTTGACTGCAGAGAAAATTTTTTAAAAAAACCTTATTCTTTAATATCATCACATATTCGATGTTCAAATTTTCCATTGCTTTAGGTCAAAAAGCATTTTCTAACAGTTTGATTAAATCAAGATCCCAATAAGATGCGTATATTGTGATTATTTGATGTCTCTTAAGTGTCTTTTAATCCATAGTTTCCTCCCTCCTCTTTCTCTTTTTTCTTGCAGTTTATTATTGAATAAGCCACATCATGTAACCTGCAGATTATCCACAGTTTGGATTTTGATGATTACAAACCCATGATACAGTTTAACACATTTCTCTGTCTTCTGTATTTCCTGTAAATCGATAGTTGAATCTAGAAGCCTGATCAGATTAAGAGTTGAGTTTTTTGGCAAAAGTGGTTCATAGTAGGTATTGTGTTTTTCCACAGGAGGTACATAATGTCTGGCATCTTCCTTTTTGTGACATTAGCATCTGCTGATGTCCAATGCCTGGACCCACTAATGCACTGGGGGTTAGAACAGTGGTATTCATTCTAACTCCACCGTTCTGTCTTCATTTATTAGCTGGGTTATTCTATAAAGAGAAACTTGCCCTCATCAACTATCCAGTTAGCTGGGGTATTATCTCCTTACTTCCGGGTATACAGGACCATCCCCACCTCCACGTGAGGACGGAGGTCAGAGGGGCTAAAGGAACTGTCACCAGCAGAAGAACTGGCTGGCTGGCCCCAGTCAACCCACAGAATCATAATAAATAATGAAAAAGTGGTTGTTTTCAAGCCCTAAATCAGGCAGCAGCCCACGAGTGGCAAAGCGCTTTTCTCTCTTTGCAGGAGGACAGACCTGGCAGAATCTTCAACAGCATCCAGTTCAGCTTTGTCACGTGCAGATGACACAGCTTGGGACCAGGAGGTGTGGGGACTTGTGCAAGCTTGCACATATAACCCAAGCCACGGGCATATCCTTAAAGCAAACTCCTGAAAATTCCTTATGAGCAGTTCCAGTGTCTTTGCTGGTCTGATGTCCCGGGCAGCTGCCCGTGCTTGAGGTACCAGGGCCGCCATTTGGAGTAAATGAACGGAGGTGCTGGACCTCTCCGCTGGGGAAGCTGCCGTAGGCATCAGTTCTGCCACAGATGTCCGGAGAGCAGCCAGCCTGCCAGGCCCAGGCAGCAGCCAAGGATCTGGGGACGAGGAAGAGGGGCGGGGAGGCGGGCAGCAGGGCTCCTCCAGGAAAGCACTGGAGCAGGGCCTGGCCTCCACCCTGACAGGAGGGAAGCCCACTGCCACAAAATGCTGCTGGGTGGGCAGGTGGCATGGGTAGAGGGGAGGAGCAGCAGGTGGCAGGGTCCAGCACTGAGCGGGGGCAGGGCAGAACTCCAGTCACAGGACAGAGCAAGCCAGGGCCCCCATCCTCACACTGGGAAAGTGACCAAGGCAGGAACTCGGGCCCAAGGATCAAGTCAGAAGCTGCGTGTGTCAGGTAGGACTGAGTTGGAAACCCCCAAATATCATTGACTCAAACAGGTACCGCACACCCAATATGTCCCCTGCTCTGGAGGGAGTTGGGCGGTGACCTCAATTTTGGCTAACAGGACAGCAGCTGATTTACCCGTGGTGTGAAGTCTTCTTCCCTGGATTTGGTTCCTTGCCCTTTGGCTCGCTGGGCTGCTAAAGTGCCTCGGAGTAAGGGATCGATTAAGGGGTGAGCAAAGGAAGAATTGATCTCTTCCAAGATTGGAGAGTCCCGCCCCTGGTGAAGCGCAATGCTGCTTTGGTTGTGTGCCAAAGGATGGGACAGGGTGTTTCCTTAGTCGGGCCCACCAGGGAATTAATCTCCCGCTGTGGACGTCCCCTGGAAAACCAACTCGGGAGGGAAGGAAGAGCAGTCCGAAGCATTGGAGGCTGGGAAAATTTAGTCAAGATGTAACTTTTTGATCAAGCAAAGAAAAGTCAGAGTCCTGACAAGTGACTTGAAGTTTAAAAAAATCAAGACTCTGGCTAGTGTTTCTCCTGGGTGGTCGGAGGATGACAAAATCATGTATGCATTAAGAAATAGGTAGTGTCCCCACATCAGGGCCTGTCCGTAAGTATGAGTCATACAAACAGAAAGAGTGTCCTGGACCACATCACTAAGGTAAGTGAAAATGGCCCCAGAGAGTACGGGTCGTGAGAGCTTGGGGGAAGGCTGGATCCGTTCGATTTTTGTAACCGCCTGAGTGTGGGTGTGGGTGCGGGTGCCCCAAATATGTGAGGCAGCGGAAAATTGCTCAAGAGTAAGACGGAGATTTCCCCACGCTGCCCACATCGTCGGTTGGGTAAAGCCCCATGTCTTTTTTGTTTTTTGAGACAGAGTCTCACTCTGTTGCCCTGGCTAGAGTGCTGTGGCGTCTGCCTATCTCACAGCAACCTCAAATTCCTGGGCTGAAGTGATCCTTCTGCCTCAGCCTCCCGAGTAGCTGGGACTACAGGCATGAGCCACCATGCCTGGCTAATTTTTTCTATATATATATTTTTTAGTTGGCCAATTAATTTCTTTCTATTTTTGGTAGAGACGGGGTCTCGCTCTTGCTCAGGCTGGTTTCAAACTCCTGACCTTGAGCAATCCTCCCACCTCAGCCTCCCAAAGTGCTAGGATTACAGGCGTGAGCCACCGCGCCTGGCCGAGAATCCGCATTTTTATCACTTCGTAATATATAGTGACCACCTTTCTGTGTCACTGAATGTTCTTCTCTTCTCCAGACGTGTGCTCAGCCCTGAGCCCCCCAGCCCCACCTTTACCCGACCATTCCCCCGACGTGTCCCCTCCCTGGTCCGGGGGCTCCGGAATCTCCCATCCCTCCCAGCGCCTCTCTCCTCGCCTTAGTTCACCTTCTCATTACCTTTGTAAACATTGAGATCAAATTCACATAACATGAAATTAACCATTTTAAAGTGGTTAATTTAGTGGCAATGAGTACAATTCACAATGTTGTACAGCCACCACTTCTGCCTAGTTCCAGAACGTTCCATCACTCCAAAAGGAAACCTCATACCTAGTAAGCAGTTGCTCCCCAGCCCCTGGCAACCACCAATCTAATCTATGCTCTGTCTCCATGGATATTTCATATAAATGGAAAAATTTGAAAAAAATGTTGTTTTCTTTTTTATCTGGGGAAATGTAAATGCCAGACTGACTGTGTGCCTCCCCTCTGATTGGATAAAGCCCTGAGTGTCCTGGTGCCCAGCCACCTCTTCAGGCTCCTCTTCTGACACTCTGCCCCACAGCCTCCCCACGCCTGGTCCCCTGCAAAGAGAGTCGTGCACTCCTCTGAGCCATTGCAGATGCTGTTCCTCTGTGGGGTTGCCTTTCCTGCCCTGTCCTGCTTACCTTTTCCAATTCAGCTCTCCCTGTCACTGCTCCCCCAGTATGTCACACATGCTGAAAGATGGCCAGGATCACTGTGCCAGGACAGCGGGAAAGGGAAGCTGCCCCACGTGGGACTCAGTGAGGTTCTACTGTCGACCACAAGCAGCCCTGGTTTTACCTCTCACTTCTCTGCAGTCTCAGATACTCCCCACAGTGTCTGAGCTAAACAGGGAACCACCAACTCACCCGAGCCCTGTCATTAGGAGTTGGCATCTTGCTACGTCCCCCTGTTGTGATGGCTGGCAGTGAGGCTGGTGCACAAATGGGCAACCCAGAAGGATCTTTCTCTTCCTTTTTCCTTCCTCCAGCCTCGTTCTTTCTACTCGGGAAGCCAGATGCTTTAGCGTTTAATTACATGCTGCAGTTGGAAGCACAGAATGTCAGAGCTGGAAAGGAAGCACCTTATTATAAGTAATAGCTCTTAGCATTTATTGAGCACTTACTCTGTGCCAGGCACTGCGCCAGGCTCGTTTTCAGGCATTACCTCATTTAACCTCCCCAACAACTCTAGGAGGCAGGTGCCATCATCATCCTCATTCTGCAGGGAAGGAAACTGAGGCTTAGGGAGGCCACAGAGCATTTCCCAAACTGCTGAGTGGTACACAGTGGCACAGAATATTAGTTGGTGTTAGCAAAAATGTTTCTCATTGTCAAATGCTGCATCCTGCACCCCACCCCCTGGGAAATTCGCAATCCACACCCATATACTAAAGGTCCTGAAAAGTCCTGCAGCAAAGAAACTTGTTAGGTCAGCGTCTCTTCTGTCACCTCACAAAACTACTGATCCAGAGAGCACAGTTCGGGGAATGCATATATTGACCAACCTCCTCATTTTAAACATGAGGACTCAGAGGCCCAGGCAGTACTTTAGGGGCAGATCGGGCACAGTGCTTGGGCCCATGCTCTCTGCTGCCCACAGGAAGCCTAGAGCAGAGGAAGGCAGATGGTGGCCCATCAGGCTGCTACCTGCTTTTGTAAATAACGTTGTGTTGAAGATTTTCTGATTAAGCTCCCTTGGTTAATGGATGGTCAGTCAGAGGCCAGAGAGGATGACTGACGTGTCCGAAGTCACACAGCCAATTAGGGGCAGAGGCAGGAATAGATCTCAGGTCCCAAAACCAGGTATTCTCTTGGGGTGTGAAGTTCCACGATACCTGCAACCCCTGTGACACCTCTCCACTGTGCAATGTCTACATGGGGACTGTCCCCTTTCTGCTACCAGAGACCCTCCTCCCCACCACGCATTTCCTAAAGCCACCCTGGCCTGAACTGCCTGGGGGCGTCCCTCTGTCTGCCTGGCAGGTAAACCGAGCAGGGGCCAACCCAGAAGCCTGGTAGGTGGCAAAGGCCGAACGGAGCAATCCGGGTTCATTTTAATTCTGTACCAGATGCGCTAAAATGTCATTAACGTCCCCACCAACAATTTGAAATGTGAGATCATCTGGACCGGAACTGGGAGCATGGGCAGACGGCAACCTTTGCCCATTCCAGGAAGAGTTTGCCAAACCAATGAATAGTGTAAACAGGGAGCTAGGAGGGTTGTTTGAAACCACTTCAGAAAATAAATGATGTTCAAGGGCTCTCGGGCCTCCCAGAAGTGCAGTCACACAGCTTACATTTTTCTGAGGGGGACAGTTGAATATGCAAGTAACATCATTCTTATCTCTTCATTAAAATGACTCATGCAAAGAACACTTTATGAACCTCGTTTAAAATGTGAGGCATTTAAAATATCTCCAGATGTAGGCATTTTTGATCCGAGAGGTCTATCCAGCAAGTGGTACTAATGAGGGAGGTTTATTAACCTCGGGATCTGGAGGAGGCGGCTTCCTAGTGGCTCCGATGGCCAGGGCACGACGGAGTGCTAAAGGTTCATCTGGAAACAGTTGCGGGGACAGCAGGGCATAAAGCCTCTGGGTGGTGGCTCTTCCTGGGGCAGCCAGACTGCCCAGATGGCCCTTCCAGAGCCGGGAGTTGCAGACTTGTCCCTGAGGTGGAGGGTAAAAATAGTCACTTACGGGTGGCAGCTGGGCCCAGAGGCACTGGCGTCCCTGTCTCTGGAGCAGGCGGAGGCAGCAGTTGACAGGCTCCTCCCCAGGGCCCTGAGCCCCCTCCCAAGCCCTGGGGGCTGGAGGGTCTTTCCCTAACAAGGAAGCTCCCCCTTGCCCTCCCCATATGTGCTAAGAGTTTGAGCTTGGTTATACGACAGCTAAGGACTTAAATCCTGGCTGTGCTCTGCGACCTGGGGCAAGATGTGTCTCCTTTCTGAGCCTCTATTTTCTCCTCTGTCAAATGGGGCTAATGATTTCTTTCTACAAGGCTTGCTGTGAAGATTAAATGACAATGACAGCAAACACGGTTCACTCTAGAACCTGACTCTTCTGTCCCTCTCCCTTCCACCAGTTGCTCACCTTCTGGCACCTTCTTCAACAGTGGCTCGGAGGCACGCTAGCCGCTGTCATGAGGACACTCAAGCATCCCCGTGGACAGGTCTGATGGCAAGGAACTCAGGTGCCCCTTGCCAATAGCCAACAAGGAACCAAGGCATCTTGCCAAAAGCTGCGTGAGAGAGTCACCTTGGAAGCCGGCTCTGCCTCCCCCGTCAGGCCTTTGGACGGCTGCGGCCCTGCCGACACCTGACTACAGCCTCATGAGAACCCCAAGGCCACAGCCACCAACTAGCTCCTAGATTCCTGGCCTCAGAAACTGTGTGGGATTATAAAGGTCTGCTCAACGTGGGGGTATGTGCAATGCAGCAATAAATAACTAATAACTTGCCTTTTGGCATCATTATAAGAATTAAGAGTTAATATACGTCTGGCCGGTCGAAGTGGCTCACGTCTGTAATCCTAGCACTCTGGGAGGCCGAGGTGGGCGGATGGCTCAAGGTCAGGAGTTTGAAACCAGCCTGAGCAAGAGCGAGACCCCATCTCTACTAAAAAAATAGAAAGAAATTAATTGGCCAACTAAAAAATATATATATAGAAAAAATTAACCGGGCATGGTGGCGCATGCCTGTAGTCCCAGCTACTCGGGAGGCTGAGGCAGGAGGATTGCCTGAGCCCAGGAGTTTGAGGTTGCTGTGAGCTAGGCTGATGCCATGGCACTCACTCTAGCCTGGGCAACAGAGTGAGACTAAGTATCAAAAAAAAAAAAAGAGTTAATACACATCAAACTGCAACCAAACTTGCTGGGACCACAGCCTCCAGCAAGGGCAG
>CAUYRT010086507.1:0-15776 GCA_963574885.1 Lepilemur ruficaudatus | reverse complement strand
CTCCCACCATTTGAGCACCATAGTGTTAATCAGTCAATACCAGTTTGATGGCGAGTACAAGTGGGGCCCATTCTTCGGGTCTTGTGTCACTTCACTTTGAATAATAGGCTCAAGTTTAATCCAGGATAATATAAGAGGTGCTAGCTCACTGTCATTTCTTAAAATTGAGTAATGTTCATTGTGAACATATACCAAATTTTAACAATCCACTCATGAATTGACGGGCACTTGGGTTGTTTCCACAACCTAGCAATAGTGAATTGTGCTGCTATAAACATTTGGGTGCAGATGTTTTTATCATAGAATGACTTATGCTCTTTTGGGTAGATGCCTAATAATGCTATTGCTGGATCAAATGGTAATTCTATTTTAAGCTCTTTGAGGAATCTCCAAATTCTTTTCCACAAAGGTTACACCAATTTGCAGTCCCACCAGCAGTGTAAGAGTGTCCCTATATCTCCACATCCTCACCAGCATTTATTGTTTTGGGATTTTTTGATAGAGGCCAATCTCACTGGAGTTTGGTGGTATCGCATTGTGGTTTTGATTTGCATTTCTCTAATGATTAGAGATGATGAACTTTTTTTATACGTTTTTGGCCATTATTCTGTCTTCTTTGGAGAAGTTTCTGTTCATCTCCTTTGCCCATTTATAAATGGGGTTGTCAGACATTGGTCTAGGCAAAGAATTCCTGAAGAAGACTCCCAAAGCAATTAATGCAGCAACAAAAAATAAACAAATGGTATCTGATCAAACTAAAAAGCTTCTGCACAGCCAAAGAAACTATCACTAGAGCAAACAGACAACCTACAGAATTGGAGAAAATATTTGCTCTCTATACCTTCAACAAAGGTCTGATGACAAGAACATACCTAGAACTCAAAAGAATTAACAAGAAAAGTTAGACAATTTAGATTAATTAGACAAATACTATACCTTGAAAGACACAAACTATTAAAGACTGCTTAAGATAAAATAAATAAACTGAATGGTTACATGTTAAATTTGTTGTCTAAAACTTTCCCACAAAGATATCTCCAGCCCAGATTTTTTCAGTGGTGAATTCTACCAAATATTACAAGAAGATATAATAGTTCTACCAAAAAAATTGATAATAATTTAATCTACAAAACTCCTCTAAGAATCTAGTTTTACCCTGATAATAAAACTACAAAATTCACTATAAGAAAAGAAAATATACATCAATATATGTCATGAAGAAACATAAAAAATTTCTTAAAAAACATTGTAGCATATCTGAATTCAACAATATATAAAAAGGAAAAAACATTTTTGACAAAGCATTCCTATAAATTCAGAGATGGTTTAGCACTGTGGTCCCTAACTCTGGGGTGTGGATCATTACCAGTCAGTGGCCTGTTAGGAACTGGCCACACAGCAGGAGGTGAGGGGTGAGCGACCCAAGGTGAGCAAGTGAAGAAGCTTCATCTGTATTTATAGCTGCTCCCCATCTCTCACATTACTTCCTGAGCCTGGCCTCCCTTCCACCTACCTACCCACCCACCCACCCCCATTTGTGAAAAAATCAACTTCCATGAAACCGGTCACTGATGCCAAAAAGGTTGGGGACCACTGGTATAGCATATGAAAATCAATTAATGGAATTTGTCATGTTAATGATTTTGTAAAAGCTATATGATCATCTTGATATATGCCAAAAAAAAAAAAAAAATCAATGGAAACCTACATCTATTCCTCACAAAAATTCTTAGCAAAATAGAAATTAAAGGTATTTCCTCACCTCATAAAGACATCTTTGAAAATTAGCAAACTTATTGATGAAAAAATTTCCTCCCAGGATATAAGGAAAGGATGCTTGTTCTCACCACTTCTATTCAATATTGCAATGCAGGTTATAGAATCACTGTGCACTTTGTCCTTATATTTTGTTCATATCTTAAAACACTGTGACCATATAAGATTCATGAATGTATTTTTTTTTTGTTCAGCAAGTTATATTCATTAGGTGTTCAGTCTAAAAAATTTTGACATGTAGAAAGTGTACAATAAATATCAGTCAAATGGATGAACAGACACATGAATAAATAAATGAATAAATGAACCAATCAATGGAAATTACATATCTTTGGTTAGGTTACTAAGGTTGCCATGAAATTTACTTCTCTGATGAAAATCATAAAGCCTTTTGCCAATAGCAAAGGAAAATAAAAATGATGTTTAGATATCTCCTTTCTTTTAAATACCTACATGATGCTTACATTATTAACAGTAAATGATTGCGCACTCAATTTACTTAAAAAAAAGCCTAGACCTTAAATGGATATTTACAGTGAAATACAAATTAATTTTAAATTATTAGTATGTAGGCTAATATTCTTTAATAAAATTAGCAATTAAAGTCTATCTTTTAAGCTATAATATTTAATTATTGTGAAATCATTGCTTAGCTGAGCCAAAAGTGTAATATGAAGTAAAATGAAAAATCTGCTTGAAGAATTTTATCTAGAGTCTATCCAAAGCCTAGAAGGAAAAAAGGATGGCAGATGGTAGTACAGGGCCCTTGTGAGAGTTGGTTGCTGATGAGACTGGCTGAGTAATTTCAAAGACAAGGAGAGACACACTCCTGTCAATCTTCAACTTAGTGTAGAATCACATATTAACTGTCTTTTTCCATGGAACAAAAATGCAAACCTAGGTAAATGAATGTTAAATATAATGCTTCTCATGCTTATTGACTTAGTTATGCTTTACCTCTTTTTTTGAGGTTTGAGAAGAAAATCATTCTAGATCTAAATATATAGAATATTTAAAAGTGATGTTTTACCTTCCAAAATGAAGAAATGATCCATCTACCCACAGTTATATTCAAAGTGGCTTATTCTGTCAATTAAGAGCATTTCATGGTAAAATATGTGGGCTAATAGTGCAAACAGATCAATTAAATTATAGTAAAATTCCATCTCAGACATATATTCATAGCTTCTAATTATTTTAAAGGAGTTTCAGTGTGCTACTTGTAGAACACAAAAGTTTAGCATTTTTTAATTATTGTTTAGTTCTCATAGAAGCAAATGATATAGAAGCAAAGTCAAAATAACTAGTTAAACATCTCTGACTTGTTTTAACGAAAGCTGTTCTATTTAATTACGAAAAACATAGCTGTTTAAAAAATACACAATAAAATTTTAGCTAGCTTTCAGAATATGGATTTTTGATTATATTTCTAAAGTCTAAATGTGTATTTTACTGTATAAAGGTAATCCATATTCCAAGGGATTATTACTTTTTGAAATTAACTATTGTCATTGGCTTTTAACTAATAAATATTAATACATACCTTTTGAGGTTGTTTTCCTTATGTTTTAGAATCTATTTATTTATTTATCTGTAAAAACAGACTTGAGTCTGTTTTAGGTTATTACCCTCAAATATTTCTGTGAGAGATTTAGAAATTATATGAATATTATCCACATATATCTATCTAATAAGAGGTTCAGCAATCATATTTAAAATATTTCATTTTACTGTAATAAATTGTTCTTTAAATAAGTTTTGTTTTACATATTACAAGAGTGTAACAAGTAAGAGTAAAAGGAAAGCGGCTATTTCTAATAACTCTAAAATAACATCTAACTGTGGAGTTAGAGTCATATTTCAAGAGATCAGAAAGTATTAATGTATATAATCTAAAATTTTTATATTCATTTTAAAAAAGCTCTTCCTTTTTATATTGAAAATTCTATTATCAAATCATTATAAAAATAATCTTAAAGAATAGAAATATCAAATCTGCTCATGACTTTATGCTTCATAAATGGTTTCTTGTGCAGTGTGTGGAAATAGAACTCTGCATGTACTGGAACCACAGATTACAAATGTGGAAATATAGTAGTTCCCACAGTTTAACTGCAGTGAGCCTGACATCTGGCAGCTACACTGCTGGGACTCTCCACTTGAGGGCAATTCGCTGCTCATTTTTAGGTTAGTGTAACATTTTCCCTGTGCAGCAACTTGCTGTGTCCATAGTATAAATTGTTCTGAGGTAGAAAAGGAAAGCCAAGCATGAACTGGTGGCAAGGTGAAACAACTCACAAATAAAGTCATTTTCCTTATTCTTTCCCTTTCTCAAGAGGAACATACGTCATATGTAGCATATCACTGATAGATGGCACAGGGTGGGAGGATTGCCAAGTTTTTCTCTTTCACTATAGGTTATAACTGAGTTCTAGAATTTAGCATTCCCTTAACATTGATTGTATCCTACATTTCTATAGCTTTGATCACCACAGCTGTTTTCAATAATTCCAGAAAGTTTAAATGAATAAATCAACATTCAAATTCTAGTTGCAAAAGGTGTTGCCTGTGTTAGTTGCCCCACGATCCAATGACCTTGGAACACACTGTTATAGCCTTTTTTGAAAATTCACAATTATTATTAACATAATAAAAGTTATGAGAAATTCTGAAGTTAAAATTATGGTTAATTTTCTCATCAGGATTTCTTAAATGCAATGGTTCCTTTGACATCTGTAAGCACTACATGGAAGAGGTTGGGAAATGCTGGAATGAATGATTTGGTTAATTAATAATCAAACAAATGCACACCTTTTAACATGATAAACTAAATTGCTGGTGAAATTTGATACAAGTTTTAATATAGATAGTAAATAATATCAAATGACTTTCGGCCATCTGCTTTGCATGACATATCCATGGGAAGTGCTGGGAATCAGACTGATATCTTCCCTTCCTAGAATGTTCTCTACAGGTATTGTCATTATAGCTCATATTAAAGCAGATGGAGTCACAAAGATAAATAATAGTACCTTTCTAAAATATTTTGAATATAGTACTTTATTATGAGCATGGATTCTTAAAAAGTAATCATCAATAACATGAAGTTATATGATATATTATTCTCAAGACCCAGAGGCAAAAATCTTCACTTTCTCATATAATAGAAAGATTAGGGTTCACACATGCAATTTTTTAAACTGTAAGGATGTCTTTAAGTGAATTGTGTATTCCATCTGTCACAGTATCCACATTTTACCATTGACAACATTTGTGATGTGATCCAAGAAATTGTTCCCAGCAGGTCCCATCGTACTGAATAATAGTCTTTTTTATATGAGCAGGTTGTTAAATCAGCAACATTCCCAATTTCAGACTAGAAATGAAAACACCAAACTTAGCAGATAACCGGAACTAATGTATACCTATAGAGAATTGTATGTGTGAATTTGGAAATGTAGTTAATGCAAGCAGACCATATAAAAATAATAAAATAACATAAAAGTGAGAAGTGTTCTTCAGGCTTCCTATAAAAATATGACTCAAATATAGAAAGAAAAAAATGTAACCTCTCTCCTATGCATTTTACTAACTTTGTTTATTAAGCCAGTATGTGTTACTTTGTTGGTTCAGGCTCACCCCAATCTCTAAGGAAAATGTTTGCTGCAGACAAGGGGAAGGCAAGAAAGTGCAATAGTTGGTACTTTGCTTTCGTTATCTTTTCCTTAATAGCTAGCTACCCCAAAATGTGGCAGTTTAAAATAATAATGATTTCATTTTATCTAGTATTTTTGTAGGGGAGTAATTCAGGCAAGTTTGACAGGTCTATTTTCCTATATGTGATACCTACAGGGGTCACTCAGTAAGTTTCAGATAGCAGCGGGGCAGTGTACAGAGTGTAAGATAGCATCACTCATATGCCCGATGCCATGGTGGGAAGTCTGGAAGGCTGGGTTCAGCTAGGCTTCTTTCCATCTCCTTGTATAATAGTATCATTGCCTCTCTAGCAGGATTATCTGGATTACATGATGGCTCAGGACTCCAAAGTAAAAAATAAGAGGTTTCTAGCCCTCTAAAAGACTAGGTCTGGAACATATTTATTCAAAGTAGTCTTTGAACAAGCCCAGATACAAGAGGGAGTGAAACAGACCTCAATTTTTGAGGGAGGAAGTATGAAAGAACTTGTGGAATTTTTAATTTCCACAGTCTACTATCTAGTCACAAAACATTAACGTTTTTCCCACATGCAAAATATAATCACCCTCTCTACTGTGGACTGGATTGTGTCACCTCCCCCAAATACATATGTGAAGGTCTGGACCCCAGTGTTATTGTATTTGGAGATAAGATCCTTGGGAGATAATTAGGTTTAGATAAGGTCATGAGGGTAGGATATTTATGATGAAATTATTGCCCTAATAAAAGGAAGAAGGAACTCCAGAGCTTTCTCTCTCCACCATGTGAGAGTATAATGAGAAGGTTGCCATCTGCAAGCCAGTGAGAGGGCCCTCACCAGAACCCAAACATGCTGGCACGCTGACTCATACTTTCAGCTGTTGTTTAAGCCATCCAATACAAGTTAACTGTTATGGCAACTCAAGCTGACTAAGACAGATTTTGGTTCCAAGAATTGGGGTGCTGTTATAACACTTAAAAACATGGCAGTAATTTTAGAACTGGTTGATGGGAAGAGGCTGGAAGAGTTTTTGAGGTACATTCTAAAATATGGACTTCAAGACAATTCTGATGAGATTTCAGAAAGAAAAGAGGAAAGCCAGAGAGAAAGCTTCTTAAAGAGCACACAAATAATCATAAACAGAATGTAGGTAGAAATATGAACATCAGGGGACATTCTGGTCAGGTCTCACACAGGAATGAGAAACATGTTACTGAAACCGGAGAAAAGGCAACCTTTATAATAAACTGGCGAAGAACTTGGATGAATTGTGCTCTAATGTTTTGTAGAAGGTTGAATTTCTGAGAGACAAAATTGGATATTTTGCTGAGAAAGTTTCTAAGCCAAATGTGTGGAAGGATTGGCTTTGTTACTCCTGACTGCTTATAGTAAAATGCGAGAAGAAAGAGATGAATTGCAAAAATAATTATTAAGCAAAAAGTCACCAGAACTTAGATGTTAGAAAAATTCTCAGCCTTCCCATATTGTAAAAAATTAAGAAATATTGTTCTAAAGAGAACGCTAATGGTGTGGCTGAGCAGCCAATTAATAAAGAGATCATAAGAGACTCAGGAAAATAAGCATCTATTTCAGTAGAATACAGTAATATAGATGGGATTATACCAGCCTAGAGAGTCAGTTTGAACTAAAGGGGACAGAAAAGTGAGATGGAATGAAGAAAGGCTGGCACACTTCTTTGGATTCTACAAGACAGGATCATGGAGCTGTTTGACCACAACCATGCTATTCATTAAGACAAGGAAAGAATAACCCCAAAGGTGATTCAGAGATCATTAGAGCTGTTCTCTTGGTTTCAATGTATGTGGCTACAATCTCAATTTCAATAGGCCACATGGCATCTACCTAAACCTTGGGGGAAGAATTTCCCTGAAGACCTATAGGGGATGGGGTCACTCTGTAGAGACTCAAGAGTTGAGCTTATATCTTGCAGGGCTGTGAGAGTAGGATCCCCATTCCGGTGGGTCCAGAAGCGGGTCCAGGACAGGACTGCAGCCCGAATAGGCCTGAAAGGTGGAACATTGAGCCAATGAGGATTATCTTCAAACCTTAAGGTCCAGTGAAATTTGCCTTGCTAGGTTTTGAACTTGACTGGAATCCATCATCTCTTCCTTCTTTCCTGTTTCTCCTTTTGGAATGGGAATGTTTACCCTATGCCTGTCCTACCATCGTGTTGTGGAAGTAGATACCTTGTCTGGTTTAACAGATTCATAGTTGCAGAGGAACTATATCTCAGAATAAATTATACTTGAAGTGTCACCCATATCTGTTTAATATAATATTGGTTTAGATGAGACTTTGGACTTGGATTTTAGAGTTTGTGCCAGGATGAGGTAAGACTTTGAGGCTATCAGAATAGAATTAGTATATTTTGCATTGAGAAGGACATACATTTGGGAGGGCGTCAGGGTAAAATAATATGGAATGAATTATGTCTGCTCTAATTTCTTATGTTGAAGCTTTAACCCCCTACGTGGTATTGAGATAAGGCTAGTATGGCAGTGATTATGGATAAAAAAGGTCATAAGGGTGGTGCTCTGATCCGATAGAATTGGTGCCTGCCCTTATAAGAAGTGGAAAAACCCCCAGTGCTCTTTCTCTCCACCTATGAGGACCTGGTGAGAAGACAGCTATCTACAAGCTAGGAAGAGATCACTCACCAGAACCCAATCATACTGGCATCCTGATCTTGGATTTTCAGCCTCCAGAAATGTGAGAAAAAAAATCTCTGCTCTTTAAGCTTCCCAGTCTATGGTACTTTGTTACGAAAGCCCAAGCTAACACAGAGAGTTTTGGGAAATGGATGTTTACAAATTAAGTTGTGTTGTACAGTAATTCCAAGGAATATTTATAATAGTAAGTTATTCGTGTGACTAATAGAGTGCCTGAAAATATCAGCAGTAAATTGTTTAATTTATTTGGGAAGGAGTATTCAGAAAAAAAATATAAAGAACTTGGAAAAAAAATAAAAGATAATGTGACTAACCCAAATTTCTCCGATGCTTCTTATAACTTGTTTAATTAATAGTATTTACATAAATAACAATGTTATCATATCTATAATCTTATATCAGGTTCCAATTTTTTGCCTACAATTTAACTGTTAAACTAATAAGCTGCAATATGAAAGTATGTGTGCTGTGGTTTTGAAGATTGATAAAAGTTCTATTAAAAAGAAAGAAGAAATTGAGCTTAAGTTTCTTCTAAGGTGAAAGATAAATTTTAGGAACAATAAATGAATGGGATAATTATTGAGAATTCATAGATATTTTTATATTGTCTTTCTAAATGTTTATATAACTTATAAATAAATATTTAATGTATGTTAAATACTTTATGTTAAATACTTTAAATATGTTAAATACTTGTTGGGTCATTGGCAAGGTATTACATAGAGTGTTTAACACACCTAATTTTTTAGCTCTTCCTAGGTGTTACTTGCTTTGGTTAGGGTAGATTCGTGATATCATTCACAATGATTACGCACTGTTCTCATAATTCTTATGTAAATTGTATTACAGTCCATGTGAGTTACTGCAGATAGCTGGGTTTTCAAAGTTTTTATTAAACAAAATGGATAATAAGACATTTGACAAATGAGTAGGATAGGAATCAGTTCATATTAGGAGAGGAAAACATGTGATGTTCTGTTGGCAGAAGCCTGTATGACAGTGAATGTTCCACCATGTCCTGTCATAAACGGGAATTTATTTTTATTTTTTTTTAAATTTCAAAATATTATGGGGGTACAAACATCTTGGTTACATATAACATCTTTGCCTTGCCCAAGCCAGGACTACAAGCTAATATGAAATTTTCTAGAGTCAAATATTTTGAAAAAAATCATAATGTAGGAAAATCTTTATTAACTATAATAATGTGAGAGAGAAAAAAAGGAGAGAGTATTATTTTAAAATACAGCAAAAGTTTTAATCTTATAAATTTACTGACTATACAAATAGGAAAAGGCAAATAAAGCAATGCAGATTTCTGAAAGAATATTCAAGAAAAATAGCCATGAAAACTTGAATGAACAATTTTTTATGCTTTTCCAAATGACAAAAATGATCATGACTTCTCTTGTCAACTTCTGTTCTCTTGGGGACACTTAGAAAGGCTATAACTATGAAGTCATAAATTTCTTTAGTGAAACTGCTACTGAATGATTGAGAAACACACTTCAAGTGAATTGGTTCCAGTCTTAAAAACTATTTGTACAAACAGGAGATAGAAAGCTAAACTATTTCATATTCCTCTATTATTGGATTTTTTGCAAGCAAGTTTCAGGATCATTCGATTTCATCAAAATTCATGAAATCTAGTACCATAATCTATCTATATAAATAGTATTGAATATGTCCATGATGGTACAAGAGGTCATACTTTATGGTGATAAATTATGTACAGAACATGTAAAGGTGATATGGATAATTGGCAGATAGGGCTAACTGGCCTTTTTCCCCAAGACTTTCCACTTTTCTCCTATGCATTATTTTCAATATATTTCAAAGGTTGTAAAGTTAAAGCCAGGCTTTGTTTCTTTTTGCTGTGGTAAATTTTTGTATATATCACTTAACATATTTTTCACTTAAGAATTTTAAACTGCCAAACTAATAACATAACAACTGCAATTCATTTTTTATAATAAGTAAAATAAATTCAGATTTTTTAAATTTTTATTTCAATAGACTGAGGGGATACAAATGGACTTTTGTTACATGGATGAACTGTATAGTAGTGAAATCTGGGCTTTTAGTGGACCCCTGACTCGAATAATGTACATTGTGCACAATAGACAATCTTTCATCTCTAACCCACACACCTTCCTCCTTCTTGAGTCTCCAGTGTTCAATGTGCCACTCTGTATGACCATGCATACCCATAGCTTCCACTTATAAATGAGAACATGCAGTATTTTTTATTCCATTCCTGAGATATTTCACTTAGCATAATGGCCTATAGTACCACCCAAGTTGCTGCAAAAGACATTGTTTTATTCCTTTTGATGGCTGAGCAGTATTCCATGGTATATATATATGTGTGTATATATTTATATATATGACATTTTTTTATCCGCTCATCAGTTGATGGTCACTTACGTTAAGTCCCTATCTGTGCAAGTGTGAATTGTGCTGTGATAAACATTTGTGTGCAGGTGGGTTTTGTATGATAACTTCTTTTCCATTGGGTAAGTACCCAGTAATGGGACTACTAAATCAATTGGTAGGTCTACTTTTAGTTCTTTGGGGAATCTTTATACTGATCTCCATAGGTTGTACGAATTTACATTCCTACCAACAGTGTATAAGCATTCTCTTCTCACTACATCCATGCCAGCATCTATTATTTATTGACTTTTTAGTAATAGCCATTCTGATAGGGGTAAGATGGTATCTCATTGTAGTTTTAATTTACATTTCCCTGATGATTACTGATGTTAAGCATTTTTTTATGTTTTTGGCCATTTGTTTTCTCTTCTTTTGAAAATTTCTGTTCATATCTTTTGCCCACTGTTTAATGGGGTTATTTTTCTTTTCTTGCTGATTTGTTTGAGTTCCTTGTAGATTCTGAATATTACTTCTTTGTCAGATGTATAGCTTGCTAATACTTTTTTCCCATTTTGTAGATTGTCTGTGTGCTCTGATTAGTATTTCTTTTGGTGTGCAGAAGCATTTTAGTTTAATGAAGTCCCACTTACTGATTTTTGGATTGTTGTATTTGCTTTTGGGGTGTTAGTTATAAATTATTTGCCTAGGCCAATGTCCCAAAGAATTTTTCTTAAAATATCCTCTAGAATTTTATGGTTTGGGGTTTTATATTTAAGTCTTTAATCCATCTTGAGTTAATTTTAATTTTTTTTTTTTTTTTTTTTGAGACAGAGTCTCACTCTGTTGCCCGGGCTAGACTGAGTGCCCTGGCATCAGCCTAGCTCACAGCAACCTCAAACTCCTGGGCTCAAGCAATCCTTCTGCCTCAGCCTCCCGAGTAACTGGGACTACAGGCACGCGCCACCATGCCCAGCTAATTTTTTTCTATATATATCTTTAGTTGGCCAATTAATTTCTTTCTTTCTATTTATAGTAGAGACGGGGTCTCACTCTTGCTCAGTCTGGTTTCGAACTCCTGACCTTGAGTGATCCGCCCGCCTCGGCCTCCCAGAATGCTAGGATTACAGGCGTGAGCCACTACGCCCGGCTTCTTTCTATTTTAAGTAGAGACAGGGTCTCGCTCTTGTTCAGGCTGGTTTCGAACTCCTGACCTTGAGCGATCCGCCTGCCTTGGCTTCCCAGAGTGCTAGGATTACAGGCGTGAGCCACTGCACCTAGCCTTTTTTTTTTTTTTTTTTTAAATAGCTATTCTCATACATGTACTGTTTCAGGTGAATTTTTGAATTATTTTGATGTATTCCAAAAAAAGACACATTGAGATTTTGATTAAAATTGCACTGAATTTATAGATGAATTTGGGAAAGAGTCAACCTTCACTAACAGAATCTTTCCATCAAGGAACATAATTGTATCTGTTTAATTCTGGAGTTGTTTGTGTGATACCATTTTAATTTAGGTGATCATTGTGGTTTGGTTTTTTTTGGTGTGTTCTAAAACAAATGTATTAAAAAGATAGTATTAGCGTAAATTAGTTGAAGAAAACCTCTTATAATCCCCTTTTCATTTCTCTGTTCTTTTAATTTTGGGTCCAAAGAGAATTTATCGTGGTATATAGTATATGTGTATATAAATATATATACGTACACACTTGGGCTCTTGTTAAAATTGATAGTATATGATCTCTTTTGCTTACTGTTATTTAATGATTAAGGATTCTACCAAGTAGATATCAGAACTTACTCTTGTTAATATAATGTTTTTACTCTTGTATTATTTAAAAAATGTTCTAGGAGGATTTTATTTTTTTGAAAGAAGTCTTCTCGGTAACACGTAATTGTGAAAAATTCATGTATTATTGCAGCATGTAAAGAAGAAATTACCTTCTCTGAAGGTGAGAACAGTGTTTTCCAAACTTTCAGTCATCATAGTGCCTCCACTGTATGTTTTGTATCATCTGTACTGTTAATTTGTAACAATGTTTTTAAAATCTGGAGAAATCCCAAACCCTTAGCAATAAGAGCTGTGAACTCATACATGGATGCGCTAGTTATTTTTTTAATGTATATTAATAAATACATAACTATTTCAAAAGTACATGTACTATATTTTATGAAACACTGCCGTAGTGAGTAGAAGTATAGGTTCTGAAATGAAGGGTTTCATGGTTTTATCTTTTTTTTTTTTTTATTTCAACAAGAAACTGGTGTAGGTTTCATGGTTTTGAATCCCAGTTCTGCCATGTCCTACCTTTGTGACATGGGACTAATTACTTATGTTTCTCCTTCAGTTTTATTTGTTAATGAGATTAATATGACACCTACCTTGTGGGGTTATTATGAAGTTAAATAGCAGGTGTACAAGCATTCAGCACAGCCCTAGTATATAGATGTTCAACAAATATTAGCTATTATTAAATTTAGTAGTTTGTTAATACCTTGGTTCTCCTGCAAAGTTAATTCTCACTCAGGTGTCTCATTTTTGAAGTGTTTGTACAGTTTTCATTATAAGAAATGTAAGAATGTACCATGATTTACGAAACTAAGCCCTTGTTATTTTCTGTTTTTGCCTGTCATAAAAAAAACAAGAAATAATAGGACCAATTTCTAATATGTATCCCCAGATTTCCCTTCCAAAGGATTGTACTAATTTGCTGTGCCTTGGCAAGTTTAGGGTTTATCATTTAAATATTTAAATATTTTAGAGGGGGGATAATGGGTTTTTAAATGATTGCTTGTTTTTGTTTTAGTTAACATTTTATTATTATTTGCCAATCATTAAGGAACACATTAATTAACATTCTTTCTTGTTGAATCTATACACTTTTCTGAGAGGTCAATAAGTGTGTGTGTGTGTGTGTGTATGCCATTTATGTGGTGCTAGAAATTGAGAAATTAGGATCATTTTATGGTGGTATTCTAGTTAGGGATCCCAGGAATATTAAAATTTCTTTCCAATCTATAGCCGCTATTTTCACGCTAAGTTTGTAGGTTCCCTGAAGGAGAGATTTGTAGTAAATATTTGTGCTGACAAATGGAAAACAAGAGTACTTGACATTTTGTTCTTCTCTAGGACTTGGGCACCAAACTCCAGGACAAAAGACTGAATGAGCCCACCTGGTTCATGTGGAAATGCTGTCTTTTGGAATCTAGTTAAGCTTAAATTGTTTTGAACAAAAACAGGCCATGAGATGAACCCCCTCCAGTTCCCAATTCTCAAAACACACCCAGATCTTCCCTTGTGATGTGAGCAAAGCCTGACTTAACTCTGTCAGTTACTCGGGATCATGTAGCCAGAGAGAGCCCATTTCCCTGGCTGACTGCTGATGTGGCCTTGGCCACCTGCCCTGGGACTTTTCTGCCCAAGTAATAGGTTTGGTCCTGGCTGCCCCTTTGGGAAGAGGAGGGAGAGGTGACTGAACCTTTTTATATCATGTACGTCACATGGAAGAAGCGGAAAAGTGAGCCTGCGTCTGTGTGCTGACCTTTTAATAGTGATTCTACCCAGTAGCACACAGCGCCAGTCAGTGCTCTCAAATCTGCCCTCTTCCTTCCTGAGAGTCAGGGAGAAAGAAGAGCTAGGCCTTCATTCTTTGCCTCAAAAGACAACATGTAAAAACTTTCAGCTATTCTCAAACTTTAGTTTCCTCTTGGGTGGTTGCTTGTCTCAAGTCAGCCAGAAAGAGGTGGAGTAAAAACTGGCTTGCTCAGTATTACACATAATCTATATCCTCCATAACTACCCATCAACCTACAGTGAGTGGCTTATTACTCATGGGACGTTCTCTTCTCTTGCTTAATGGTTCATGACATGTTCTTCATGTCCTCCTACCACGCAATCCCTTTTCAGTTTTCTTTGCTAGCTTATTCTCCTGTGTCTGGCCATTAAATGATGATGTTCACAGATCGGCCTTAAGGCCCTCCTGTCATTCTTCTTTACCTAACAGTAACATCCATTGTCCATGGCTTCACTTGTGGATGAATCCAAAATTTTTGTTTTCACCCCTGACCTCTCCTTTGAGTATCCTATCTGCGTATCTAATTGCCTACTGGACGTCTCTACTTACATGTCTCAAAAGTGCTTTAAATTCAGTATGTCCAAGATTTAATTCATATTCTTTTTCTGAAAGTGATGTTTGCTATCTCAGTGAAAAGCATCACCACCCAAGTAATTGTACAAGTTAGAAACCTGTGACTTATCCATGATTCTTTGTCCTTCTTCCATTCTCCCAACAAATTTTGTGAATATACATACAGAAAAATCAATGAGCTATGTATCTTTTTTTGTTGTAATAATCACAAAGCATAACCCTGGTAACCAACATTCAGGTCATTAAATAGAGCTAAAGCCCTCCTTAAACTTGCTCGTAATCAACTATATACTTCCTCCTTCTCAAAAATAGCCTCTGTCCTGACTTTTATGATAATCACTTTATTATTTTCTAGCTAAGATTGCATCCAAACTTGGTAGTTTAGTTTTGCCTGCTATTTGAACTTTATATAAACGAAACCATTTATAATAAGTTTTTTTTTTACTTGGCTGCTTTCACTTAGTGTTGTTTTTGTGAGATTCATGCTGTATGGAGTTATGGTTTGTTCAGTAGTTATTGCTGAATAATATTCCATTGTATGGCTGTATCACAATTGATTTATTCATTCTCTTTTGATGGGCATTTACACTTTCTGGTTTGCAGCAATTATGAATATGCTGCTATGAACATTTTTGTATATCTTCAGTTGTAGTTGATAATGCCAGACTGTTTTCCAAAGTGGTTGCACTAGTTTAGATTCCTGCCAACAATGTATGAGAATTCCTGTTTATCCACCTCTTTGCCAACCCTTAGAATTGTCAGTCTGGTAAATTTTATTAACCATTCTGGTATACATGTAATGAGTTTTTGTGTGTAACTGAGTTATATTTCATGTACAAAAATCTTATATGTACAGCTTGAAGAATATTTATATTAATATATACATGTAACTATGTAGCCGCTACCCAGATGAAGATATAGAACATTTCCATCACCCCAGAAAGTTCTCATGTTCTTTTCCAGCTGCGTTTCTTTTTTTTTTTTTTTTTTGAGACAGAGTCTCACTCTGTTGCCCGGGCTGTAGAGTGCCGTGGCATCAGCCTAGCTCACAGCAACCTCAAACTCCTGGGCTCAAGCAATCCTTCTGCCTCAGCCTCCCAAGTAGCTGGGA
>CAUYRT010086506.1:0-11861 GCA_963574885.1 Lepilemur ruficaudatus | reverse complement strand
GAGTAGCTGGGACTACAGGCATGCGCCACCAAGCCCGGCTAATTTTTTCTATATATTTTTGGTTGGCCAATTAATTTCTTTCTATTTTTAGTAGAGATGGGGTCTCGCTCTTGCTCAGGCTGGTTTCGAACTCCTGACGTTGAGCGATCCACCTGCCTCGGCCTCCCAGAGTGCTAGGATTACAGGCGTGAGCCACTGCGCCTGGCCTATTTTTTCAAGTTTTTTAATATGAACTTGAAAGTAGTTATGCACTGATAAAAATAATTGAACTTTCTAAAGATTTTGTATCCAGTAACTTTGCTAAGCTCTTAAAAATTCTATTTATCAGTGAATTCTTTTGTTTTTATAAATATGCAGTCTTTATCTGTGAAGGTACATTTTGGTTTTCTATTTCTCTTGTCTTAATGTGCTGGCTATCACCTCCAATACAGTGTCCAGTGGAAGCATTGTGAACCTCCTGATCTCATTCCCAGTCCCAGAATGAAAGCTTGCAAACATCTAGAATGATGTTTATTGTAGATTTTTCTTGTAGCTATTCTTTATCTGATTAAGGAAGTTCCTTTCTAGCCTTAGTTCGTGAAGGGTTCTGTTTTTTTTAAATCATGGATGATTTTTAGGTTTTATTAAACATTTTTTCTATGTCTTTTGAAACGATTACATAATTTTTGTCTTCTAATCTGTTCGTATGGGAAAGTATATTAATTGATTTTCAAGTGGTTAAAGTACCTTTCCATGTCTGAAATAAAACCAGTGAGGTCATGATCTTTTTTAAATATAGTGCTAATATTTTAAGATTTTTTTTTTATGTTCATGTATGAGATCGATACATATATGTTTTTCTTTCTTGTCCTGTCTTTGATTTTGGCATCAAGGTCGCGCTTGCCTCATAAATAAGTGGAGGCATGTATCTTTTATATCGCCTGAAAAAGTTTGTATAAAAATGGAGTCACTGTATCTTTCAGTGTTGGGTAGAATTTATCAATGAAGCCTGGGCCTGGAGACTTTTTTTGTGGGAAGAGTTTTGGCATTGATTCAATTTCATTAGTGATTATAGAGCTATTCTGTTTTTCTCTTTTTTCTAGAGTTACTTTCAAGAAGTTATTTTTATTAGTATCTTTTTTGTTAAAACGTCTATAGATGCTAGGTCATGTTTTTAACTAAATAACATTTTTTAATTGAGGTGAAATTCACACAACATCTGTTATGTTTGCTTATCAGAAGTTAACACATTCCCTGCATTGTTCCTTGACCCATGTACAGTGTACCTTTGTATATGAACAAATAATCTATCATGAAGAGAGACTCAAATGTTACTTACCATAAGAAATCTTACATATGGCAGCAAACTTAACAGAAATTTATATATACAGTGGAGCAAAATTATTAGACTATGAGTACCTTGTATGTATTCCAAGATGCTTAGATGTGATCTATATTAATAGGTTAACTTAATCAAAAATGGTATTTGAACACAGTACTTTTTAAATACTGTTATTTCTTTTTTTATAATAGCTTCGAGATATAATTCACATACCATACAATTCACCTATTTAAAAGTGTACAAGTGAATGGTTTTTAGTGTATTCCCAGAGTTGTGTGACCATCACCTCATATTTTCACCCCAAAAGGAAACCTTTTATTCATTAGCAGTCACTTCTCATTTTCCCAGAATCCCTCCAATCCCAGGCAACTACTGATGTACTTTCTATAGATTTGTCTATTGTGGACATATTATATAACTGCAGTTGTACAATGGATGGTCTTTTTTAACTGGCTTCTTTCACTTAGCATAATGTTTTCAAGGTTCATTCTGTAGCATGTATCAGAACTTCATTCCTTTTTATGGCTAAATAGTATTTTGTTGAATGGATATACCACATACTGTGTGTCCATTCCTCTTTCAGTGGACTTCAGGTTTTTTCTACTTTTTGGCTATTATAAATAATACTGTTGTGAACATTCTGTGTTTTTTTAGTGTCAACATAGAGAATATTTGACAATTTCTTGAGGTTAGGGACTCTTACACTAATTATATTTTATATTGGCTTCTTGTAAAATATGAGGAGGAATCCTCATCTAATGAATAAATTCCAAATAATGCTATGAAACAATTTATAGATAACTAATATTCCTAAATTAGTTTCTGTTATTCTTTGTTTTCATTGTTTACTTTTTAAACCTTGGTTACCTTCTTAATCATTGGTTCTGTATTCATTAGCTATTATCAATCATTCTTTTCAACTCTCTTTTCTGACAGGAGCTACTGATTCATAAGTTTACCTCTTCATATAATTTGGCAATATACTTGATAAATTCTGTGAAACTCTCTAGTGTGCTAAATAGATTATTATTATTATTTTTTTAAATATAGTCTTGCTCTGTCACCTGGGCTAGAGTGCAGTGGCATTGTCATAGATCAGTGCAATCTCAAAGTCCTGGGCTCCAGTGATCCTCCTGCCTAAGCCTCCTGAGTAGCTCGGACTCCAGGGCACGGCACCACACCCAGATAGTTTTTCTATTTTTTGTAGAGGTGCTGTCTTGCCTCCCAGAGTCCTGGGATTATAGATGTGAGCTACCATGCCTGGCCCAGATTATTCTTTACTAATGGCCTGCAGTCATTAAAACGGTCGTATTTCATATGCTTTTTAATGGTTTCTTATTCCTTGCTCTCATCTCTTAAATTACTTAATCAAATCTGTGATTTTATATATGGTTGAAATAGGAAAATTCAGTTGTTTTAAAATCTAAACTTTTCAAACTATGTATGTATTTTTTTCAAAATATTAAGGGGGATACACATGTTTTTGTTACATGGATAGCTGTTGTGCTTAAGTTAGGGCTATTAGTGTGCCCATCAACTGAATAGTGTTTATTTTTTAAAGTACCCATATTCAAATGAAAATTACTCAAATTCCTAGGTATGTTCAAGATCAATAAATCTAGAAAAAGCTTCAGATTCTTTGAAGGGAAACATGGCTGCTTTTTTAAAGTAAGTACCTTCCTTTTCTTCTTTTTTAACTTTGAACTTAGTCTTTTGAGAAAAGTATCTATCATTACTTATCTTTTTGTATTTGTTTTTCATATCTTATAACCAGGCAATAACTGGTGTTTAAGAGCAAATTAAGGTTAATTTCAAATTTGTGTAGTCACATGAGACTCTAAGATTGTATAATTGCTTTTTTTTGTCTGTTGTGGCATTCGCATCACAATTTTAAATAAGGACCAAAGGGAAATTTTAAAATCTATTTCAAAATATTGTTAGATAATTTATGAAATGGTGGTTTTATGAGTGGTTTACTAATAAAAATTCGTTGATATTATTGTTTTTACCAAACTAAATTATACACTTTTTTGTTTTACAATATTTCTTACTGATCTAGGAATGTGTGTCTGGGGTTGGAAGATCTGCAGTATGTTTTCATGATTTCTTCACATGAGCTTTTCATTACATTGTTGAAAGATGAAGAACGAAAGCTACTTGTTGATCAGATGAGGAAGAGATCCCCTAGAGTAAATCTGTGCATTAAACCTGTAACTTCATTTTATGATATCCCAGGTTAGCTCTCTAGTCTGCCAGCTAAAATGTTGGCACATTTTGCCCCTCTTTTCAAATTAACACTGAAATATATTGGAGGATTCCCTCTTATTTGTTTTAATTTATACTGTGTCGGTAATTAATGGATATTTACCATTCTTCCGTAGTCAGATTTTTGTATAAGCAGATAGGTGCTAGAACAGCTGAGCCCGTTCATTGTTAATGAAAATTTAGGCTTAAATACATACAAGATTTTAGCTGGGGAAATAGACCATGGTAACACTGCTGCTGATATGTTTTTGGAGGTAAAAACAAAAAGGGGGAGGTGAGTGGTAAGGGATGCTGGAACCAGGAAGAGACAGATTTTCATGCATTTCAGCCTATAACTCAGTGCTCCTCTCTGCTGGCTAAACATTCAGCTTTGACAACATTGCCATTTTTGCCTTATTTATTTGTGATTTTTCTTCCATTTTTGCCCTATTTAGAGATATACGTGGAAAATACAGTGCTGTTCATTAATAAGAAACATAAGCTTCAAAACTTAATGTAGATGAGACAGAAAATTCATTTGGTTTAACAAAAGCAGAATTTTTTAGCTGCTTTGATCCTCAGTAGATTTAAACTGGTTGAATGTCCAGTTGTAAAGGAAAAGAATAACATTAACACAGAATGCTGGAAGTGCATTAGTGAAGACTGTATCTGATAGCTGACCTGTAATTAGGGATTTTAATGACCATGTTTTGGTTCTCTAGGTAGGGAATGCCTCCTCCTTTCCTCTCCTATTACAAACCACACATTCTTAATGTTTATTACTCAAAATTAACATTTTATACATGCTTTTGTTAACACATTATGTTCAAAAGTAGGAATCAGTGTGTATAATTCTTTCCATATGCCTCACATAGTACTTCCATGAACTAATTATTGATTTTTACCTTTGTTTATATTTTCACTATATTTTTAAACTGCATTGATTTATTACATACAGATATAATACAAATATGTTAGGTTTTCTACACAAGGATTAAAGTTAATATGTAATTTACGTAATGTTGAATGAATTGGTTCTTAAGATGATAGCTGCTTTTAATTTATAGATGTAATACAAACATACACAATTTCTCTCAGTAAATTGTCATTCTCATATTTATAGGTTTATGTATATCTTTGATTTAAATCACTATTGAAATAGAAATCTTTTTTTCTTAGCCTCAGCAAGTGTCAACATTGGTCAGTTGGAGCATCAGCTTATATTGTCAGTGGATCCCTGGAGGATTCGACAGATTTTAATTGAACTACATGGTATGACTTCCGAGCGTCAGTTCTGGACAGTGTCTAATAAGGTAAGAAACCCTGTGTCAAGAATAAGTAAGAAAATTACCCTTGTTTTCTTTTTTCTGAGATGGGATCTCACTGTATTGCTCATGCTGGTCTTAAACTCCTGGGCTCAAGTGATCCTCCTACCTCAGCCTCTGGAATAGCTGGGACTACTGTCATGTGCCACCGTGCCTGGCTTACACTTGTTTTCTTTTGTCATTTAATAGAAAAGCTGTTCATTGACCTTTTTGACACCAAGGACCCCTTTACTTAACAATTTTAGGACCCTCACATGACCATAATTGCACTTTTAACATCAGTTGACAGTGAGAAAAGAGAGTATGTCAAAAACAAAGATACTGTTAAATCAGTAACATCTAAAATGAGTTTGTATTCCATTTGTCAAAAGTATCTACATGTATTTCAAATATACCTATAAATATATGTATAAAGTGTATTATTTATACAGTCTGTAGCTAATACTTGTTATGTGCTATATCGGGTGTTTTTGTTTTTTAATACCTGCTTGAGATCTGAAGCCTACAGCATATAACCAGTTCATTAAAACTTCTTTATAGAACATTTTTGGCTTTAAATGTTCTTTTGAAAACTCCCAGCTAATATGTTTACCTGTTTCTGAGTGTATCTATTTAAAAGTTTTCTTGCATGGAAAATGCAAATAATAATAGCTTTTAAAACACCATTTTAGTGGAATGTACCTTAGAAATACAAGGGAAATAATCTACAGATACAGGAGAAATTAAAGCAGTTTGGCAGTGCATCCAACTCACTGCATACTCCTCCCCTGCTGAAGATGTAGTAAAAAAGCAGCCAGAAATTCATGTATAGCTTATACAATTTAAACATGCAAAGAGGAATGAAAAATTGGTTGGGCTTCCTTAATATTGATGCTGTTTATTAGTGTTAATTCTTAAGATGAAGAAGTCTAGCATGAGTTAGTTATGAGAGGGGGTTCTGGGACTAACTGCCTGAGTTTGAATCTGAGCTTCATACTTATTATAGTAGCTGTATAATATAGACAAGTTATTCAACTTCTGTGTGCTTTAGTTTTCTCATTTACAAAGTGGGGATAATAGTACCTACATCGTAGTATTGTTGTGAGGATCACATGAGTTAATACATATAAAACTCCTAGTTTTGGGTTTTTTTTTTTTCTATAGGTTATCCTTCAGAAAGTCCCAATCCAGAAACTGGCTCATTGTGAATATTCCATTTTGATTAGTTTCATTATGGCTGTCATTTTCCTTTCTCTTTAAAAAGTGATCTATGTATGAATTTTTAACATGTGATTAAAGCTTATTGAAAGATTCCTATTTATATTTGGCTTTTTCTATGTGTGTTTTTGTACTTTATGTATTTTTATTTCTTTTAGTGGGAAGTACCTTCTGTCTACAGTACTGTTATCCTGGGAATTAAAGACAGTTTAACCAGAGATTTGGTTTACATTCTCATGGCCAAAGGTTTGCACTGCAGTTCTGTTAAGGTGAGTAAAAGTGTGCATCATTTATTTGTTAAGAATGTGCTTTAATAATTTTAGTAGGAATCGGAACTTATCTTTTTTTGATCTTAAAATCACAGTCATAGGCCTAAAAGTTCATTTGAAAAGGTGTTTTGGTTTCTCTTTTTCCTTTACCCTTGTAATTATGCCAAAATGGTTTTGGACATACGGATACTGTTCTGTATCTCTGTAAAAATCTAGAGAACATAAAAAATATATTATTTTTATTCTTGAGGATTCGCTTAGTAAAAATTGTTTACTGAGATTAAAAAACAGAATCCCTGAAAATTATTTTGGGTACTGTATTTTACATAAAGAGTTTACGACTCTGTTTGGAAAATTGAGACATAAGTGAAATGTTAAGTCATGTAAGATAGTGTATTGCACAACTAATAGTACGAGAAGGTTAAAGACTGCTTAACCCTCAGGTGTAATTCCTGAGCTAAAACTGAGACTTTTTAATGAGTTAGCTAGATAAAGAAGAAAGTGAAAGACATTGAAGGCAGAGGATAATAACGTGAGGAAGAGCTCAAAGACAAGCAGCAGGATGGAAATATATGAGGGGACAGGAAGCAGTAAGCTATTATTAGGGTGTCATTTGTTATGAGAAGTGAGGCAGGTGATAAGGCTAGGTGGGGAGGCAAGACCCAGACTATAAAGACTTCTGGGAGCTTTGTTAAGGAGGTTGGCAGTCTGGACCAGCGGTCTCCTAGCCAAATTACTCAGCTAGAAGAAGTCCAAGGTGGAGACATTGTAGTTTTAAGAGAAGCAGTTCCTAGCTTCCCAATTTTGCTTTATACTCTTTCCTAAAATTTGTATGCCTAAAAACACTCTTATGGTCCCCATGTCATGTCAGTTCCTCATTCTCTCCCCTTTTCACAATTGTCCTTTTCCTGATGACTTAAAGAAAAGGTGGTGGAAGGCACACTGAGCTTTTATAGTAAGTTTTGAAATCAAGTGGCGTAAAACCTCCAGTTTTTTTGTACTTGAAAATCATTTTGGCTATTGTAGATCTTTACTTTTTCGTATAAACTTTAGAGTCAGGTTTTTAATGGCTATAAAAGAGCCTGCTGGGACTTTGATTCAGATTGCAATGAATCTATAAATCAATTTGGGAAGAATTGATATCTTAACATTATTGACTCTTTCAACTCATGAGCATAATACCTCTCTTTGTGTCTTTAATCTCAGGTTTTGTAATTTTCAGCATATAAATCTTACACATATTTTTTTAGATTTATCCTTAAATACATTAATGTTTTAAAAAACAGAAACAAAGTATAATTCTTTATTCAAAAGTCAGTATTTTCACTACACCAGGAATAATATCCCTTGCATCTCTTCAACTTATGCTAAAAAATATTTCTCATTTAACAATTTACATAGGGAAGTAAATACTTTTACAAAATGGTTTTAAGAGGGAAGTGAGCAAAGAATCTTTTTTTTTTTTTTTTGAGACAGGGTCTCATCACTCTGTCACCTGGGCTAGAGTGCAGTGCATCATAGCTCACTGCAATCTCGAACTTTGGGGCTCAGGTGATTCTTCTGCCTCAGCCTCCTTAGTAGCTGGGACTACAGGTACACACCACAATGCCAAACTAGTTTATTTTCTGTAAAGACAGGGTCTTGCTGTGTTGCTCAGGCTGGTCTCAAACTCCTGGCCTCAAGTGATCCTCCCATTTCAGCCTCCCAAAGTGCTAGGATTACAGGCATGAGCCACCATGCCCAGGCCAAAGAATCTTTTGAAGACAGTGGTTTTGAACCAGTGATTTTCAAAATATAGTCACCACACCAGCAGCATCTGTGACATTTGGGAACTTGTTAGAAATGTAATTGTTGGGCCCTACCTTGGACCTACTGAATGAGAAACTCTGGGGATGGGACCCAGTATCCTTTTTAATAAGCTCACCAAGAATTCTGATCATGCTAAAGTTTGAGAACTTCTCTAGAAATATAGTGTGGGTCATGTATGTGATTTATAATTTTTTAGTAGTCACATTTTTAAAAGTATAAATACAGTGAAGTCGATTTTAATGATATATTTTATTTAACTTAATATATCTAAACTATCATTTCAACATATAATCAATATAAAAAATTGAGATATTTTGCATTTTTGAAATGTGTGTGCTAATCCAGGGAGTATACTTACAGCACCTCTCAATTTGGACTGGTCACATTTCACATGCTCAATAGCCACATGTTGCTACTGGCTACCATGTTGGATGGCACATTACTAGATAATCGTAAGCCACTGAAAAGTTTGATGGTGGAATGTAGTCGGCAGTTTTTCTCCTTCCACATCTAAAGTAACATTTATTGAGCACATCAACTATTCTGCAATTTCATATACATTTATTCTTTCATTTATCCACAAAAAACTGTGTGGAAGGTGCTATCAGTTTTATAGGTAAGAAATCAGAGACTCAAAGGTATTAAACTGTCCAAAGTCACATAACTAGTAAGTGGCACAAGTGTTAGAAGGGATAAAGAGAAGAGAGCATATCAGAGAAATATTTAGGTGGTAAATTCTAGAAATGATGGGAAACTGATTTGATGTGGAAGGCAAGAGGAAGGAAAGAATCAAGGATGATGCTCAAGTTTCTAGTTTGGGCACCAGAGAATGGATGACAGTGCCAGCAAGTGAATGTGCAGAAAAACATTTATTTATTTAAATTTAATTTTATTTATTTTTTATTTTTTTTTAAAGAGACGGGGTTTTGCTCTTGCTAAGGCTGATCTCGCACTCCTGAGCTCAAACGATCCACCTACCTTGGCCTCCCAAGAGTGCTGGGATTACAGGCATGAGCCACTGCATCCAGCCCAGAAAAACATTTTTGAGGGGCAGATTATGAGTTCATTTTTACAACGTTGGATTTGAGGCTGTAATTGGAAACGTGAGCCTGAAGTTTGGAGAGTGGTCTGGACTAGAGTTACAGATTTGGGAGTCATCAGAGATCACCCAGGGAGAATATATACAGAACATGGGTCCCTGGGGAATGTCAACACTGGGTCCAAGAAAGAGTAGTGTGATGGGTATGAGGACCAGACAAATGTGAAGTCATGCTAGCCAAGGGAAAGGAGAATTGCCAAGGAAAAGGCAGTGCCTAGCACTGAGTTGCAGCCCCTAATTCCAATAAGATAATGGAACAGTGTTTAGTAGATCGTACAGTTAGTAGATCTTTGGTTTGTGAGAGCTGTTTTTTTGTAGTGTTGGGGATAGAAGCCACATTTTTGGAATGAATGAGGCAGGTGGAGAGAGATAATGAGTGAAGACTAGTCTTTGGAAAAGTTAGAGCGAGATGAATAGGAAAGGACTTGGATCATAGCTTATTTGTTTATTAGCCAATTACATAGGCTAATTGGGTGGTGTGTGAAGATTTTAGAACATGAAACCTGTTGAAGTCGAAAGTAGAGGAGTGCTTGCAATAGAATTCTACACCTGTATAATACAGAAGTCTTTGTCAGTTTGTAATTTTTGTAAAACTTGTTTAACAATATAGTTTATATTGATTGTTTATTGGATTTTTTTTGTTTTTGAGACAGAGTCTCACTCTGCTGCCCAGGCTAGAGTGAGTGCCGTGGCGTCAGCCTATCTCACAGCAACCTCAAACTCCTGGGCTCAAGCGATCCTTCTGCCTCAGCCTCCTGAGTAGCTGGAACTACAGGCATGTGCCACCATGCCTGGCTAATATTTTTTATATATTTTTAGTTGTCCAGCTAATTTCTTTCTATTTATAGTAGAGACGGGGTCTGATTCTTGCTCAGGCTGGTCTTGAACTCCTAACCTTGAGCGATCCTCCTGCCTCGGCCTCCCAGAGTGCTAGGATTACAGGCGTGAGCCACCATGCCTGGCCAGTTTGTTGGATTTTTTTATGTTATAAAGGAATAAAATATTTATTGGAATAAATCAATAATACAGAGATATCGTAAAGAAAGATAACCTAGCCTCATTTCCTGGAATGAATGATGTTAACCTTTAATCCTTCTCCTCTTTGCTCTGTATTCATAAAGGCACACAGTTTCTGACTCCACAGGACAGGTGACCCAGGCTATTCTGTTATTTTTATAGGATTTTTCCCATGCTAAACAGCTCTTTGCTGCTTGTTTGGAGTTGGTAACAGAGTTCTCACCAAAGCTTCGTCAAGTCATGCTGAATGAGATGTTGCTTTTGGATATTCATACACATGAAGCTGGAACGGGGCAATCAGGAGAGAGACCTCCTTCTGATCTTATCAGTAGGGTGCGAGGATATCTGGAAATGAGGCTTCCTGGTAAGACTATTTCACAAAGACAGATTTCAGAAATTCAGCACTCAAATAATTATGGGGAAAAATCTTAAAACTTATTTGACTTTTAACCATCTTTTAAAAAAGTTATTTCTCTCCTAAAACAGTTTGGGTTTGTAGTTCACTGGAAAATACTGTGAAAAATGGGGGAAATTGTTCATTTCCTGGGATTTCCATAACAGTACCACAAACTGGGTGACTTAAAACAACAGAAATGTATTCTCTCACAGTTCTGAAAGCTAGATATCTGAATTCAAGGTGTTTGCAGGGCCATGCTCCCTCCAAAGACTCCAGGGAACAGTCCATCCTTGCTTCTTCCTAGCTTCTGGTGACCCCTGGCAATCTTTGGTGTCCCTTGGCTTTGTAGCTGCATTGCTCCAGGCTCTGCCTCTGTGTTCACACGCATTCTCCTTCATGTGTGTCTGTGTTTCTTCTCTTATAAGGACAGCAGTCCTTGGATTTAGGGTATGTCCTAATACAGTATGACCTAATCTTAAATACATCTGCAAAGACCCTGTTTCCAAATAAGGTCACAATGTGAGGTTCCAGGTGGCCATGAATCTTGGAGGGACACTTCAACACACTGTAGAAACTACATTGCAATTTTAAGATATTTTGTTAAAAGAATCAAAATGTTCTTGAATATACTGGTTGACCGTTTATTTCCTCGTTACAGCCACAAAATGTCCTCAAACTGATTGCCCTGGGCCAGGAATTTACTTGTGGCCACTTTAGGAACAGACCTTGAGTGTCCTATTCTAATTATAAATATCTTACATGAAAATAAGTGACATATCATATAAATTGTCATCTATGCCATAAATCTTTCTTAGTTAAAGCAGTTTCTTAATTTTATATGTTTTAAGAGTATAGCAATTAAATCATACTGTACACATTTAATACTATAAGCAGTCAAATTTCATTGTAAAGGAAGGCACCAATAAAGTGCCAAAACAGAAATAATTGTTGGCTTCCTGGGGTTTTAATGAATTATTATTTATTCATTTGTTTTTGAGACAGTCTCATTCTGTTGCCTGGTCTAGAGTGCCGTGGCATCAGTCTAGCTCACAGCAACCTCAAACTCCTGGGCTCAAGTGATCCTCCTGCCTCAGCCTCCCAAGTAGCTGGGACTACAGGCATGCACCACCATGCCCGGCTAAGTTTTTCTATATATTTTTAGTTGGCCAATTAATTTCTTTCT
>CAUYRT010086505.1:0-10416 GCA_963574885.1 Lepilemur ruficaudatus | reverse complement strand
TTTTTACTTTTTATTTTTTTGAGACATAGTCTCACTCCGTTACCTGGGCTAGAGTGCTGTGGCATCAGCCTAGCTCACAGCAACCTCAAACTCCTGGGCTCAAGCAATCCTCCTGCCTCAGCCTCCCAAGTAGCTGGGACTGCAGACATTTGCCACCATGCCCGGCTAATTTTTTCTATATATTTTTAGTTGTCCAGCTAATTTCTTTCTATTTTTTTTAGTAGAGACGGGGTCTTGCTCTTGCTCAGGCTGGTCTCGAACTCTTGAGCTCAAACGATCCACCTGCCTTGGCCTTCCGAGTGCTAGGATTACAGGCGTGAGCCACCACGCTCAGCCGGGAGTTTGTGTTATTAACATGGCTTATTACTGGTGATGTTAACCTTGATCATTTGTTTGGTGCTCTCTTCCTTAATAGTAAAGTTACTATTTTTCCCTTTCCCTATGGAAACAAATCACTGTGTCTAGCCATCCTCAAGGATTTGGGAGGTGAAGTGGAGAAATGGAATTAAGCTCTACCTCCTGGAAGGGCATTATCTATATAAAGTATTTGGAATTCTGTGGTACGTGTATACCACAGAGTACTACTCAGCCATAAAAAGGATGAATTAATGCCTTTTGCAACAATTTGGATGGAACTGGAGACCGTTATCTTAAGTGAAGTGTCTCAAGAATGGAAAAACAAACACCACATGTATTCTCTATTAAATTGGAACTAAACAATGAACACATATGTGCACAGAGGGAAGTAAAACTCATTGGAAATCTATTGGGGGGAGGCAGCAGGAGAGGAGAGGCAAAACCTACCTAATGGGTACAATGAACACTGTTCCGGTGATGGGCACACATATAGCCGTGACTCAAGCATTGCAAAAGCTATCCATGTAACAAAAACATTTGTACCCCCTTAATATTTTGAAATTTAAAAATAAATAAATAATTCTGAATTCTTCTGTAAGGAATTTTGCCCTTTCTTACTTATTTATTTATTTATTAAATCACTTATTTATATCAGTAACGACTCATGCATATTTATTTTGTACTTTGGTTAATACTGTGTTATTTATTGCTGGTGGGAATGCAAAATTTTGTTGCTAAATTGTACTGGCTTTGCACAGTGGGAGCCACTGGGAGTATTTCTCAGGTTGGCTTCTGTGTCCTTTTGACAGATCCTCATGCTTTTTAAAAAAATTATGGTAAAGGCTGGTCTGAAGGTAGTGAGCTGTCTCACTTGATTGTTCACAATCAGTTACAGATTAAACTCCTTGTCCTACTACTTTCCCCCCTCCTCACTACTGCACTTGACTAGTCTTAAAAAAAAAAAAAGAAAAAAGAAAAAAAAAAAAGAAAAAATTGTGGTAAAATACACATATACATAAAATTTACCATCTTAATTATTTTTAATCATACAGTTTAGTAGTGTTAAGTATATTCACACTGTTGTACAAATCTCCTTGTGTTTTTTGAGTACTTCTGCACTTTTTGGAACCAGAAGATGCTCTAGGTTCGTGTTATATTTTTCCTGTTCTACCCCTAGAAATAGCCATTTCTTTAAGGAGCACTGATTCCTTTGATTGAGGAATGGTATTTAGAAGCCAAGATCTGGGCACTGGGTACGCTCATGGCTACTAGAATGTCATTGTTTCTCTCAGGAGACAGAGTTAGAACATGTATATATATACTAATCCTTGTATACACACATATCTATAATTATTTTTGTATCTATCTGTACATATATTAAACTAAACATGAGTTCCTACTTTCTATGACTCTACTCTACCACAGGGTTCATTTTAGCTTTTGCCCTTTGCTTATTTGTAACTTCTTTCTTAGACAATGAGAAATCTAGCTCCCATTACTTACCGTTTTCCTTTCTCTTTCTTCCTTTCTCTTTCTTTCCTTCCTTCCTTCCTTCCTTCCTTCCTTCCTTCCTTCCTTCCTTCCTTCCTTCCTTCCATCCTTCCTTCCTTTCATTCTGTCATCTAGGGTAGAGTGCCATGGTATCAGCCTAGCTCACAGCAACCTCAGACTCCTGAGCTCAAGTGATCCTCCTGCCTCAGCCTCCTTAGCAGCTGGAACTATAGGCGTATGCCACCACACCTGGATAATTTTTTCTATTTTTAGTAGAGATGGGATCTTGCTCTTGCTCAGGCTGATCTTGAACTCCTGACCTCAAACTCCTGACCTCAAGCTATCCTCTTGCCTCAGCCTCCCAGAGGGCTAGGATTACAGGCATGAGCAGCCATGCTTGGCCCATTTATTTATTTTTTCAAACTTAGTGTGTGTATATATAATATAGAGTAATTTCAAAATTGTTAACATGTACCCATGTGAGAAGCAGATTTACCAACTAGAGTATGGTATTTATGTACACTTTTTTTGTTTTTAAGCCTTATGATTTCCACTCAAAACACCATTCTCCAAAGTTACTTAGGTCACCTCCTTTTTAGCTCCCTACCCCCTTCAGTGAAGTGAAGATGTATGTGGTTATCTTCACCTTTGTGATACAGTTAGATTCAACTCACAGTCTGTATTTGATCCTGGGATCCTTGATATATGGTTGAATTTCTTTTTAATTTGTGCACATTAAAATTTACTCTTTGTGATGTACAGTTCTATGGGTTTTTACAAATGCATGTATTTACCACCCTACTGCCATAAAAAACAGTTCCATCACCCTAAAACTTCACCTGGGTTAACCCTTTAAACCAAGCAACCACTAATCTGTCTTCCATTATTATAGTTTTGCATTTTCCAGAATGTCATATGAATAAAATCACACAATATGTAGACTTTTGGGTCTGATTTTTTTCACTTAGCAAAATACATTCATGTGTGCATTCAGTGTGACTCAATAGCTTGCTTCCTTTTTGTTTGTTTGTTTTTTACAGACGTGGTCTCTCTATGTTGCGCAGACTGGCCTGGGGCATGGCCTCAAACTTCAGGGCTCAAGAGATCCTCCCACTTCAGCCTCCCTAGTATTGTTTTAGGTAAAAATATATGCATTAACAAAGATGATGGAAATGTCAAAGAATTGCAAAAGCATCAGTACAATTTTGGGCTTTGTTATTGAATTTGTTTCCTGCGAAGATTACACACAGCTTTAGATTGTATCCACCACCACACCCAGCTTGGCTCATTCCTTGTTATTACGGAATATATTCCATTGTATGGATGTACTATAGTTTGTTTTTCCATTCACCTGTTGAAGGACATGTGGTTGCTTCCAGTTTTTGGTGACTATCAGTAAAGCTGCTATAAACAATCATGGATAGGTTTTTGTATGAACGTAAGTTTTCAATTCACTTAGGTGGATACCTAGAAGTACATTTGCTGGGATGTATGATTAAGTCTGTGTTTAACTTTATAAGAAACTGCCAAACTGTCTTCCAAAGTGGCTTTATTGTTTTTGCATTCCCACCAGCAATAAGTGAGCATTCCCATTGCTATACATTCTTTTTTTTTTTTTTTTTTTTTTTGTGAGACAGAGTCTCACTCTCTTGCTCAGGCTAGAGTGAATGCCATGGTGTCAGCCTAGCTTACAGCAACCTCAAACTCCTAGGCTCAAGCAATCCTTCTGCCTCAGCCTCCTGAGTAGCTGGGACTACAGGCATGCACCATCATGCCCAGCTAATTTTTTTTTTACATATATTTTTAGTTGGCCAATTAATTTCTTTCTATTTTTAGTAGAGACGGGGTCTTGCTCTTGCTCAGGCTGGTTTCGAACTCCTGACCTTGAGCGATCGATCCACCCGCCTCAGCTTCCCAGAGCCACCGCGCCCGGCCTCATTGCTCTACATTCTCATCGGCATTTGGTATTTTCAATTTTAATCATTCTATTAAGTGTGTAGTGCTATCTAATTGTGGTTTTAATTTGCATTTCCTTAATGACAAATGCTGTGGAACATCTTTTCATATGCTTGTGTGCCATCCGTATATCTTCCTTGGTAAAGTGTCTGTTCAGATCTTTTGTCCATTTTTTAATTGAGTTGTTTATTTTTATTTATCCTTACTAGATATGTGACTTACACATATTTTTTTCCTCCAGTTTTTGGCTTGTTTTTTCATTTTCTTAGTGTAAATCACAGAGGGAAAAAAAGTGTTAAATTTTGAAGTTCAATCTAGTAATTTTTTTCATGAACTGTGCTTTTGGTAATGTATCTAAAAATATCACCAAACTAAAGGCCATGCATATTTTCTTCTAAGTTTTCTTCTAGAAGTTTTATAGTTTTATATGTGACTCATTTTGAGTTAATTTTGTATAAGGTGTGAGTTATATACTCAAGTCCATTTCTTTTGCATAGGGATATCCAATTGTCCCAGCACCGCACGTTGAAAAGACTATCCTTTCTCCATTGAATTGTTTTTGCAGCTCTCCCAAAGAGAATCTCTAGAGCTGGGTACAATCTTCCCAGTAAACAAATTCAATAACAAGGCCCCAAATTGTACTGATGCTCTTGCATTTCTTTGACATTTCCATCATCTTTATTAACACATATATTTTTACCTAAAACCTCTATTACCCAAGGTAGGTTACCTATCTATTTTTTTACAGATAAAAGAATCTGCCCTTGACAGTACATTGATTAAAAATAAAAAAAAAAAAAAGAATCTGCCTAGGTCTGCCTCTTTCAACTGTCTTCTAGTAGCTGAGTCCTTCTAGCAACTTTGCAGGTACCTAATTTTAGGTGATGAATGCTTGGGTTAATCATTACCTGTGAGTCCTTTGAAGATGAAAGGTATTGGCAGGGCCAGTAATTAGTGTAGTATGGACACTATTGACCTTCTGATACCCGATTCCCTTGCTTGTTTGGCTGTTTTTTTCCTACTTGATATTGTGGAGAGAAGGAAACCCATGAGCTGCACCAAATTACCTCCTCGGAATATGGAAGAAGTTAGTGGAGTTTCTATATGGTTTTGGGCAATAGAGAGGAGCACATTTGCTATCTCAGGCAATTTATTTCTCCTTGCCCCCTTTCCTATATCATGGTCGACATCAATCATGTTGTTATAGCAAGATGCATAGAGTGATGTTAAGAGGTGATTGCAGAAGGGCTCTTTTCTAAAGGTCACAAAGTGTCAAGGGGCTTTCAGGGACTTACAAAGGGCTTGATAATACATCATTCTTTACTTCTGGAAATTGCTCCTGGAAACAAGGGAGGAGCTCTGTTTCATGTTAATGTAAATTCTTTTTCCCCCAGGACACTGTTAGCAAATAATTTTCACTGGGAAGACACACACCTGGAACATATCTAGGATTATGCAATAGTCTCAGCTTGATAACTGTGACTCAAATGCTTTCTTAAGAAAGTGGGTTGAAATGTAACTGGGTGAGAGTGATATTATTATAGAAAAACTTTGAATCTGCCTTAGTATGAACAAAATGTCATTTACAAATGTCGATGTATTATTAGCCGTAATGTATTACTGATATAACCAGAGGTCACAAACTCATATGTCCATGGAGGGAATGAATTGGGCTGAGTATGAGAGAAGTGGGATGGTGGAGGCCATGGGAAACTGGAGGTCTCAGGCCTCTTCTAAATGGACTAGCCGCTGCTCATCTCCATCTGATTAAGGACATTTAGGAATTTGGGTCTGGTATTGCCAAATTTGATTTTTTAAGAGAAGCTAGAAACTTGAGTTCTTTTATGAAACCAACCATTTTTTTTTTAATGTCAGTGCTCAATTAACATATTTTTAAATTTTAAATCACAGTTTGTGGGCCAACATAATGCAGACCAAACAAATATGTCTGGGCTGGATAGAAGTATCCAAAGGCACTCAGTTTGTGATCTCTGATTGAGATAATATACTAGGCCACTGTGTCAATAATGGTTGGTGTAACAGGCTCTATGAACAAATTTAAGTAACCCCTATATTTTTTTTATAATCTTCTCTCTTAACTACTTGATCTTTTGAGTTGTTTTCCAGATATGGCGGATTTTCTACAAGACAAAGTGTTGTCGAAACTGCAAGGGGCAGACTTCATAAGGCCTCACCACCTGCCCTCAGTGCCTGTAACCCCCTGTTAATTACACCACTACCCGCCCCAAGGCATGTGCCCCCCCCTTAAAAGCCCTTGAGTCCATTAGTCAGAGAGACCAATTTAAGGCAGCTTCTCCCAACAAGACGTCTGTCCTATTAAAAGTTCCCTTCTTCCTTCGTATTCCTAGTTGTCTGAATGATGGGATCTTTGTGCAATGAACAACTGGATCTAGACCAAAACTCCCTTGCGGTTTCAACTTAGCGTCCTTTAACAAATCAAATAACAATATCTTAGACTTGTTATAGCATATTAGCATTTACCATGCAGTATCAAATATCTTGTTTGATCCTATTGTCAGGGTGGCAGTCTGTCCTCAGTTCTTGGTGTGCTCTTGGCCAAAGAATGACCAGACACACCAAAGTGTCAAGTCTAGACTGTTAGACTTGGTTCTCTGACTCTTTGCTTGGAAAAATCACCAGCAGGGCCAATGTGATGGAATAACCTTAGGCAGGAAGCAGTTTCACATGAGCAGCTCTTTATTGTAGAATAAAGCGGGTCTGTCTCCAAGAGAGGAAAGAGATAGAATGACACACTGACTGACTCACTGACTCAACTGATTCTGACTGTCTCTGAATTTTCCGATTGTTTCCTTTTACTAGCCCACTCTCAGGGAGGGCTCTCAGGAGCTGCGGGATGTTTTCAAACGATAAAGAGATGTTCTCAAAATTCCATCTGCTATAGGAGCTCCCTCTCTAAAGGGCCACCTAGGGAGATGGCCAACAAAGCAGAGTCAAGCTAATGGCATAATAATTACCCTTAGGTTACTCTAGGTCACTTTCTAAATCCTAGCATGCCTGGGCTGGGGAATTCCCAGATTGAAAAAGCATTCCCTCCTTCCCCAGGTGTAGCAGTTGTTCGGGATAGGATTAAGGGTGGGGCAACACCAAAATAGAATGCTCACCCTTATCCTTATTCCCAGGTGGAGCAATTGCTTGAGACCCCATCAAACCAGGACACCCTTGTCCCTAGAAGAGCCAGAGATCCTAACTATCTGCCTGACACTATGGCAAGGATTTTTATTCCCGTTTTTTAGGTGGAAGAAGAGAGAGGCTGTGACTTGTCTAAATTACAGCAGCTGGTAAGCAGCAGAACCAGCAGTGGTACCGTCTTTGACTTTAAGTCCAGAACTCTTCCCACTGAACTCATAACTAAAGCAATAAAAGTAGCTTCTGTTTATTGAATGACTGCCATATCTTTTTAACTCCCTTGACAGTTTATGCATTATCTCTTATCATCAAAGCAACTTTGTATTTGTTTGTTTGTTTGTTTTTTGAGACAGTCTCACTCTGTTACCTAGGCTGGAATGCAGTGGCACTAACGTAGCTCACTGTAACCTCTACCTCCCAGGCTCAAGCGATCCTCCAGCCTCAGCCTCCCCAGTTGCTGGGACTACAGGCTTGTGCCAGCACACCCAGCTATTTTTTTTTCTCTTTTGCTTTGTTTTTCTTTTTATATAAAATATCAGCAAGCTGCAAAAAGAAAAAAAAAACAAAAAAAAATTTTTTTTTTTAAATGGGGTTAGGGGAACAAAAAGGAAAATAAATGCTGAGGTAACTTCATACCTTGAGGTAGTTTACTTCGCACACAGCATTGCCTGACTCTGCCCACATGTCGTGGTTGTCCTGTTGTTATTGTTGTTGCAGTATTGGAAGGGAGAGGAACTCTACACATGGGCTCTTCCACGTGTAGAGAGAGGCCTTCCTCCCTTCCCAGTTTTTTTTTTTTAATTATTTTTTGTAGAGACAGGGTCTCCCTATGTTGCCCAGGCTGGTCTCAAACTCCTGGCCTCAAGCAATCCTCCCACCTTGGCCTCCCAACAAAACAACTTTGTTAATGGCAGGTAGGTATTATTAAATTCAGATTAGTAATTTTACAGATGTGGACACTGAGATCCAGAGAGGTTAAGTGACTTTGACCAAGATTCCACATCTAGTAAATGATAAAACCAGAGTTGAAATCCAGGCCCATTGATTCCAAAGTCCATGCTCTTTCATTTGAATTGCGTGAGTCTCCACCTGGCCAATCTTTGGGCAGAACCGGACAGTACTGTCACCCTCTTCCAACCCTCTTCCCCCACGCCCCTGGCTCAGATTGTTTCCTGTGCGAACAGCAGTGAACAGGTTGTTTTGAACTTGCCCGTCTCTCCCTGGAGTGGAAGAGGAATGACAGGACTGCACCTGCATTTACTCCCTTACCTCTCCTGCCAAGCTGGAGGGACAGTCCAGCCCAGGGCTATGCAAGAGAACAGTGAGGCAGCCTGGAGGTTTTGTCTTGTTTTCATAGTCCTTATGGATCAGAGTAGGAAAGTTAAAACCAGGGACCTCATTATTAAAATCCTAAGCTGACTGGAGGAACCTCTGTGACTATAGAATATATTTAGAAAAGTTCAGAGACTACATTAAGGTTTTAGGTAGAAAATGTTAATGGCAGTATTGCTATATTGATGTTTCTAAGAAATCCTGAAAAACAACAACAACAAAAAAGCACCTTGAATCTGATCAAGCCTGTAGAAACTAACTACATCTTTTTCAGTAAACATGGCATATTGAGAAACACTTTAAACAGGACCATGGGGGATGCAACAAGCAAACTCCAGACTGTGGGAAAGTACAGGACAAACTGGTTTCTTCAGCAAATAAAATGCAAAAAAATAAAGGTGAGGGGAAAAGTCCATAGATCAATACAGTGCACGGCTCTTGGTTTAAACAAACAAATTGTAAAGACATTTATAAGACAATCAGGGAAATCTGAACTCTGACTAGATATTTGATGATATTAAAGAATTACTGTAAAATTTTTAGGTGTGTTAATAGTCATTTTTAGAGATAACATAAAAACAATTGTGAGGGCTTTGGGCTTTGCAACTATTATTTATCTTCCCTTGTGTCCTTCATGGTATTTTTGGATGTCATTACTTTAAAAAATAACTTTTACTTCTTAATTTTTGGATAGGTAATGCGTACATGCAGAACAAGATCCAAATAGATATAAAAGAACGAACAGTGAAAAATAAGTCTCCCTCCCATCAGTGTGGCTGGGCCACTCAGTTCCTGCCCCCCAGGCAACCAATGTATGTTCTGTTAGAATCACTCCATATTATTTATTTATGTTTTAAAGAAAATGCTGGTTTCTACTGTGTTTATTACTAATATTAAAGAAAAAAAGTTTAAAAGAAAAAAACTTATTCTCAGATCTCCAATAGGTCTCATACCTCCCTCTCGCCCATAAGACTCCTGACCCATTTCCTCAGGGCCAGTTCAAAACAACCTGTTCACTGCTGTTTGCACAGGAAACAATCTGAGCCAGGGGCGTGGGAGAAGAGGGTTGGAAGAGGGTGACAGTACTGTCCGGTTCCGCCCAAAGATTGGCCAGGTAGAGACTCACGGAATTCAAATGAAAGAGCTGGTAGCCTTACAATGACTTAGTCTAACTAAACAACGGAGAGGAGCTAGGCTGGGTAGGCCCATCAGACACCTCCTAGGCCTGTGTCAGAGCACTAGGACGGCAGTCTCCTGGAAGGTTTCACAATTTTCCCATGCTGGGAAGTGGGTAAAGTCTAGAGGGCACCACAAGCCTCACTCATTTTGGCAGAAGAACTTCTAGTGTTGGGAAGTCACAAAAATGCCACAGACTTTAAGAAAGGCTATGAGGGGATGCACAGTTTCACAACACACAGCGATCACAGCCTCCATAGCAACCTAGTCGTGCCTCTATCATAGAACTTATTACCCTGATGAAAATCATATATCTAATTGTCTATGTGTCAGCCACTGGAGAGGAGGGACCGGGTCATATGATATATTGTGTCCTTTGTGTCAAGCACAATGCTTAGGACATGGTGGAAGCCCAGTGAATCTGTATTGAATGAAAGAATGAACAGCTTTTCGGAACATTTTCCATTAATCCAATTTTACTTACATTTTGTAGTTTGTTGTATATTATCTTTAATAATCCTTTTGTTCCAATGCCAGTAGTATCCATGTTTCTTTCTTCACTAGTTCTCTTGCAGAAATATCATTACTGAATACAAGCTGGCTGTGGTGGCGCATGCCTGTAGTCCCAGCTTCATGGGAGGCTGAGGTGGGAGGATCACTTGAGCCTAGGAGTTTGAGGCTGCAGTGAGCTATTATCGCACCACTGCACTCCAGCCTGGGTGACAGAGCAAGACCCTGTCTCTATTTTTCTTTTTTTTTTTTTTTTGAGACAGAGTCTCACTCTGTTGCCCGGGCTAGAGTGAGTGCCATGGCGTCAGCCTAGCTCACAGCAACCTCAAACTCCTAGGCTCAAGCGATCCTTCTGCCTCAGCCTCCCAACTAGCTGGGACTACAGGCATGTGCCACCATGCCCGGCTAATTTTTTCTATATATTTT